>LZPO01035050.1:92323-118338 GCA_001675575.1 Neotoma lepida | reverse complement strand
AATTTATTTGTAGATACTATAAATTATCAACAGAAACTTTGAAGTGAAACCTGGAACTAAATTATTTATTGGTTATCAATGTTTTTTTAAGTAAATGAGGCTGGAAAAGTAATCATTTAATGTCTGATTATCCTAGCAGTTCCTAACTTAATTATTGCTCTCTCTTACAGGTGCTAACTGAAAGATCAGCTAGTGTGGTCATTAGGAAAAATTACGTTACTATATTATCTTAGTCAGTGTTCTATTGCTATAAAGAGACACCATGACCACAGCCACGCTATAAAGGAAAGCATTTAATTGAGGGAGCATGGCAGCATGCAGGCAGACATGATGCTGGAGCAGTAGCTGAGAGCTCTACATCTGGGTCTGCAGCCACAGGAAGAGAAAGACTCGGGGCTTAGAATGGGCTTTTTGAACCCTCAAAGCCCACCCCTGGTGACACACTTCCTTCAGTAAAGCCACACCACCTATCTTTCTAATTGTCACTCCCTGGTGACCAAGAGTTCAAATCTGTGAGCCTATGGGGGTATTCTATTCAAACCACCACATGTATGCATGTATTATTCATTTTATGAATGAGGAAACTGAAATAATAACCTGCTGAAGCATAAAAATGACAGAATAGATTTATGTTCAGAGACATTTGATGTTGTAATTTGGCATTTTTCACCTTTTCCCTGAAAAAGTACTACAGCCTAAATTAAAGTCGTAATTACTGAGAAACATCCTTTAGAAGCAGTTAGGGTGGGGCTGGAACTTGTAAGCCTCATCTGCACCCACATTTAGGGGTGGGAGACTGAGACTGGCAGGGCTTGCCCACACCCACATTTAGGAGGTGGGTTAGACTACATAGTGAGCCTCACACCCACAGCAGAGTGGACAGTGCGTGAAACTATCAGTGATTTCTAAATCCAAGCTGTTTGTCATCTTTGGTGATAGTCATCTTTACCTTTGTAAACCAAGCATTGTATAAATCATCTTTACCTTTGTAAACCAAGCATTGTATAAGTCATCTTTAGCTTTGTAAACCAAGCATTGTATATAACCACTGGTGAGATTGTTATTCGTTTGGGTATCTTATCCATAGCAAAGCATTACATTTTCTTCCATTTTTGGCAGCCTGCAACCTAGTTTGATTAACTACTTAACTCAAATAAGGCAAGAGGGTAGAGGAAGTAAAAGAAACATGGATAGGAATGAGATAATCAGTCAGCTTCCATTTTTTCACTCTATTATTTATCTCCCATTTAACTTTTAACATCTTCCATGAGATTGATACTTGATGTGGTATCTTGCTTAACAATGCGTCCCTTGGAATATATCCATTAATACATCACTACATGGATTTCTGGAGTTGCACAAGCTTTCCCTACTTGCTAGAGAGAAAACAAGAAGCATCTGAACTTACAGTATGGATTNTTAGCACCATCTTTAGTCAGGAGCTAAATGTTATTGCTAAATGCCATTGTGCATAAGCTTGAAAACTGACGGAAGTGTTAAACTACAGATTGGTGCTACAAGCAAATAATATCAAATGCTGTTTTTCTTTTAAACAGATTATTAATCTCTCCTATAAGATGGTCATTTATGATACTTAAATTGGCTTTCCAGAGTTTACTTTCATTGATGAAAGAAGCAATTTATAAATATAACATTACTATAAAAACAGTTATATTGTTTGGCACATACTTGTTTGTGTTTATTAAAATNTTTGTCTCTATTTCAGTCCATTCCAGTGATCAATGGAAGACAATTACAGAATCCTCTCATTGTTCAACTTTGTGATCAGTGGGATAATCCTGCATTAGTCTCAAATGTCAAAATAAGTCTCATAAAAGCTAATAATTTAAGGGTAAGCTTCAAACTTCCTTAGATATTTTTCACTGAAAAGTCTGTATTTCAGGGCTGGAGAGATGGCTCAGTGGTTAAGAGCGGTTGCTGCTCTTGAAGTAGACACAGGTTCAGTTCCTAGCATCCATATGGCAACTTAACAACCTTCTGTAACTCTAATTCCAGAAGATCGATGCCCTTTTCTGGCCTCCCCAGGCATGAAAATGGAACATAAACATACATGCAGACAAAAGCACCCATACACATAAAATAAAATCAATTAATCTTTAAGAAAAATTCTGTATTTTAAGACAGAGTAATTCAACAGGAAAGTGATTTCTAGAGTGCACAAAAATGTGTGTTTGNTATCTAGCACTTCCTTCCCCCTTGCACTCCCCANAGATCAGCGCTTTATCCTCATAATGTCACATTTCCTTCTCTTTTAAAAAATGCAATCTCATAGCATCTTTGCTAGTGCTTAATATAAGTCAGAGAGTCTTTGTATTTGATAAAATAAAGTTTGTGGCTTATAACCAGTATAGTGAGGTGCCGTCATTGCACAGTTAGTGGTTCCTCTCATCTTACAAAGAGCTAGCTGCTAGACATGGGCTGGACGGGTTTCTGGGGTGATGGTTCTCTGCTCTTTACTCTTTTTCACCCGAGCAATTATGAGCATAACCTTGTAAAGTATGGGAGCACACATAGTTTTAGGTATTAATTATTCCTATGTATATTGGGAGAGCCAGATGTTCAGAATCTAGTAGAAACTTCAGGCACCTGGTGCAAATTGGAGGCCCTTTTTATTCAGTGAAGAGAAGCTTCCAGTCCTTACACTTNGACATCTTTTTTTNAAATTTTTTTATAATGCACCAATAGAGTGAAGGAAATTCATGGCTCACTTGTTGCCAGTCAGTTCCAAGAATGCTCCTGAAGATTATGTTCAGATAGTCTGGGGTATCTATCTGTCGATGTTTTTTAAATATAATAGAACAACTGATAGTGTACAAAACTGGCAGAGCTCCTGAATTTAATTAATTCAGACAGAATCCCAATCCTCATCCCAGTGTCTCACAAGTTGATTCTGAAAGTTGATATGGAAAATTATAAAGTACCAAAAAATGTGCATTTATGATCTGTGTTCCTAGTAAAGTGATGAGAATCAAGATTTTTAGGACTGTCAAAGAAGACTATGAGATTACTGGTATAAAATGTGATCTATGACATCTCTGAGTTAAGAACAAGAATTTGGGACCTGATGGAAAAAATGAAGAAAAAAATTGACTGACTGATAATTGATCCAAAGGGAAATTAGACAGGATAGAGGGCTTCACTCCTCATTTTCCCCTTCCTAATCACTGCTTTTTTTGATGGCCTGTACCTCTGTAAGCTATTCTATGTGCTCTCTTAAGTAGAGTTGAGTGTTAGAATTTAGGAGAGTCTGATTTTCTGCTACTGCAGCCAGTAAACTCTTTTCTTCTGAGTATTTGTTTCCAAGAAAATTAAATAGTATTTCCACCTTCAGAATATGGCTGTGGCTCTAGATTCTAGAGAAGCATCTGTTAAAAGCTAAGACTTAATCATTACTAGAAGTGGCCACTGACAAATCACTTTTAAACATGGGTTATTACTGTGAAGGTAGTCTTGCAGCAAAGATCAAAGAAGCACATACGCCTGAACAAACAGCAGGAAAGGTAAAGGCTACAGATAGTTGTGAGGCCCACACTTGAGAGTGTGTGTCTGTGTTCCTCCTATACTTCCCAATCATAAACAGAATTCATTTGACATTTAGTTGATCTCAATACAACCAACGTAGAATTCTGCAACTTGATAACTTTTTGAGTGGTTTTTTTTTAGAGCATGTGTTTACATGTTTTTTCAACTAATTTGCAAAATTTTACTATAGTTATTTGCAAATATAACNTAAAATAAGAACATTCTAGAAACATGATAATAGAAAACAACTTGGTAGGTTTCTAGAATTTTCTTTTCTTCTTTTTTTTCCTTTTTTGGCTTTTTTGAGATCCTCCTGCCTTTACCTCCTGAGTGCTGTGATTAAATGTGTCCACCACCAACCACCTGGATGATTTCAAGAATTTTCTAATCAACCTTTTTATTTTGNTTTATTTGTAGCTATTACCTTCAAACCAGCAGCATAAAACAGATGATAAGGGCAGAGCTAATTTGGGGGTGTTCACTGTTTTTGCTCCAAGGTAAGAACTGAAAATTTATGGTTTTACAGAGATTGATTTTTCTTATAATTTCTGAATTTAAGATTAATAACTNTTTAGTGTTAGACAAAAATTGTAACAGAGTAGAAATAATAATGTTCTCTAAAAANGTTAATTTTTGCATTAATTATCTATGAAGTTTTTAGTTATAACAATATAATTTGAACNTTGCCCTTCTTTTTTTCCATTGTTGTTAGGGGAGTACATGCTGTGCAGGTTAAAGGTGTCTATAATAAGAGTACCATAGAAGGACCTACAATTAAGTTAATGATTCTTCCAGACCCTGAAAAGCCCATTCGTCTCAATGTTAAATATGATAAAGATGCCTCTTTTATAGCAGGTGACATATTCACTGGTAAGTGCTGGGAAGTATTAAAATGAATCTTTAGTGATAATATCCCTTATAGTAACATTAATGGGATAAATTATGTTTGGTGTTCAGTATGATAAAAAAAAGTACGTCATTGCCTTTAAATGATAAAGAAAATACATAAGACTGAGCAATTCTTCCCCTCATCCTGTTGTTTCGTAGTCCTTTAATTTGAGAATGACTGAAAGTTCACATATAAAGCAGTAGTCTGAGGTTAGTACTTCAAATGGGAGCCAAAGACTAGTGTAGCACTGTGGAAGCTGCAGCAGAAGGATTGCAGCAAATTTGGTGCAAACTGGCCACAGAGTGAGACCGTCTCACAGAAACGAAAAACAAAACAAAGAAATTAGAACTAAATGGTAACTAGTATGTAGCTCAGCTCTGTTATATATGCTGTGATGTTATCTTAAAGCCATTGAAACCAGGAACTTTTAGCTTAAATTGGGTAGAAATAAATTGCGTCAGGATATATTAAAGTATTTCAGAACAACAGCCGACCACTAACTAACTACTCAGAGTCTTTGTTTTGGTCATTAATATTACAGTGTTAAGTAAATACAGACTAATATAGGACATGACTCAGTAATCATATACTCTGGCTATTGTTGTCAAAAGGAAATTAGTATGTCCTTTATTCAAGTATTTTCTACAAATCTTTTTTCTTGAAGAGGTGAAGCCTGTGTGTACTTANATGCAGTGAAAGAAGNACACCAAAAGGTTAGGGTTAAAATTGTTTAACAGTAATTTTTAGTAATTAAAATATACATATCCATAGGTTTTATACTTCATAAATTTTATGCTCAATCTGGGCAAAATAAAACTTTTTTCTTTGAATTTATAAAATATAACAGGTACAAACAAAATGTAACTGGTAAATATAATGGGAATGTTACNTATAGTACATTAGCTACTTTGCCTAGTTAAAGCGTAAAAGAAAGTAAAAAAAAAATTTTTTTTTCAAGACAAGGTTTCTCTGTGTAGCCCTGGGTGTCCTGGAACTCACTTNGTAGACCAGACTGGCCTCGAACTCAGAGATCTGCCTGCCTCTGCCTCCTGAGTGCTGGGATTAAAGGTTTGCGCCACAAATGCCCAGCAAAAGTAAAATATTTTTGTTCTCTAAACACATACGGCATACAGTGTTGTGACCAGTCGGCCTAATTCTTAGGTACTAACACATATGGTCACACTATTCTGGTTTTCCATGCTAGATTTACATCATGGCAAACTGAAGCTATGACAAGGAAGTATTAGTAGCAAAGATAAATTGTTAGATTTAGTAGCAAAGATAAATTGTTAGATTTATCTAGGAAAACTTGATGTTCAGACTCAGCCCTAGAAAGTTGTCTGTCATAATTAACAGTTACCTAGAATCATTTTTGGAGATTCCTGGTTAAGTAATGGTCATNTTACTTTTTGTTTTGTGTCTTTCAATAGTCTTATTGTCTTTATCAGAATATTACTATTAGATGAATAAGTAAATTTTATGTTTACATGACAGATTTTATGGTTAGTGTGATCTCTGAAGGTGGTAATGTCATCAAAAATATCAATCCAACACGCATTTCCATGAAAATGTGGAAGCTGTCCAGCAGCATGAGCCGGCCACCAACAAATGTAAGTAATAGCAATCGGATTCAGAAACTAAANATCTATTTGGCCATCAAAGCATGGTGGTACACACCTTTAATCCCAGGACTAGGGAGGCAGATATCTGTGATTTTGAGGTCAGCCCTGTCTACATAATGAGTTCCAGAACAGCCAGGCATACGTAGAGAAACTCTGTCTCAAAATAACAAGTAAACAAAAAAGTGACAAAAAAAAAGAAGTAAAATAATTTAAATATTGTTCATCTAATATATAAAAAGTTATCATCTCAACATGTCCTCAATACTTTAAACGTTGAATATATACACTCTCTGACTAGTTAATTTGGATGTGCATGTGCAGATAAGTGGGGATGTGCTACATACGTGTAGTGCACAGATGCTTGCACATGCAGGTGATGGAGGAGATGTCAGGTGTCTACCTTTGTTGCTCTATTATTTCTTTATTCCCCTGAGATAGAGTCTCTCACCAACAAAAGCTCACTCGCTGTGCTAGCCACCCAGTGAGGTCTTGGAATCCTCTCTCCATCCACCCCACCAATGCTGGGGCTACTGGCACATACAGCCATGCCCAGCTTTTTATGTTAGTTCTGGGATTTGAACTCAGGTCCTCATGCTTATACCATAAGCTCTCTTATACATTGGGGCATGTTCCTAGCCTGATATTTTCAAAGTCATTCAATAATGAGGGTATATCTAACTGCATATCCCATTTCAGAAAACCACATTTCAAGTATTCAGTAGTCACTTGCAGCCATTGGCTCCTTATAGTAAATATGAGATAACTCTTAAATATGAGAAACCAAATCCCAAAACTTGTTAGAGCACCCAATTTAATAACCTGCTTCATTTAGTGTTGATGGTTCATTTAAATAATTGTTTTAAAAGCTAGCGTTTAAAAGCCTAAAAGTTACCAGCTGGGCAATCTGAGTCTTTACTAATTTAGGACTAGAGTCCAGTGGTCCCTATGAATGTATAAATCCAAATGGAGCCTGTTCATTTTTTCACATGTGTAAGTTTTCATCCTGAATATACTCTGTTAACATTTATTTGTTTTCTCCCTTTTCTATTCCCCTTTCTAGGCAGAAACATTTAGTTGTAATAAAATAAAAGATAATGACAAAGAAGATGGCTGCTTCTATTTCAGGTACCACTTAAATCATTTCATATTTTTATGTGTGCTCCGTATAGAATAATTCAGATTAGGGCTGGAGAGATGGCTCAGTGATTAAGAGCACTGACTGCTCTTCCAGAGGACCNGGGTTCAATTCCCAGCACCCACATGACAGCTCAACTGTCTGTAACTCCAGTTCCTGGGGACCCGACACCCATGGCAAAACACCAGTGCACATAAAATAAAAATAAATAAATTTTAAAAAATGAATAATTCAGGTTAGTGATTTTTACAGTCCTTACCTAAGGAAAAGTAGTTTATGATCAAGAAGAAAATGTTGACTTTATTTCTTAACATTTTTGTTCAGAAGCTATTTGGAGAAAGACATGCTTGCTTGGTTTTTGTTTTGTGAATAAAAGCATGTACAGTCTTCTTCATTTGCTTGTTATGAAAGGAAACAAATGTTAATGCTTTGAACTCATTTACTCTTTGTTAAAAAATTATTGCTCTTACCTCTTTATTTTAGGGAAAAAACAATCCCTAACAAAGTTGGGACATACTGTATCCAGTTTGATTTTATGATCGATAAAACAAGTATGCTCAACAGCGAACAGGTTTGTATACTTTATTTTTATGTACCATGGTATTTACTCACTTTATAAATGAAGTATTTAGTTTTAAAGTGAATTAATTATTGGATGCAAAATATAAATGCAAAAGTCACTTCCCTATTCATGGGAGACGTTTCAAGACCCCAGTGTGTCCCTGAAACCACAAACTAGTACTAAACTTTTTCCTCCTGTATATGCTTTCTTATGATCAAGTTGACTAAAGTAGACACACTGAGAGATTAGCAACGATAATAAAATCAAAAGGTAAGTAATANCCGGGCGGTGGTGGCGCACGCCTTTAATCCCAGCACTCGGGAGGCAGAAGCAGGCAGATCTCTGTGAGTTCGAGGCCAGCCTGGGCTACCGAGTGAGTTCCAGGAAAGGCGCAAAGCTACACAGAGAAACCCTGTCTCGAAAAAACCAAAAACAAACAAACAAACAAAAAAGATAAATAATATACTGAAGTAAGTAAGTATGAAATCTTATAAAAGAATTATTTCTAAAATTTCCCATTTAATATTTTCAGAGCAATGATTGACGACAGATAACTGAGACCACTGCAAGGGAAACTGGTTAAGCAAGGACATTTATAATGTCATTTTTTTTCCAGAAAAATTAGGATAAAATAAACTTATTTTTAAAAAATTNATGGAAATTTTTGAGGATAACTTTTTATTTAGTATATGCTGTCCTTTTCTCTTCCTCTGAAATAGTAAAGTATTCATAAGACTGCATTGTTAATATGAGTGTTGCTTTTGTTTTTAAGGTTATAGTTGATGTTCTGCCAAATCAGCCTATGAAGTTGGTTCCTGACGTCCAACCAGCTACCCCAGCTGTTTCTAATGTTCGCTCAATTGCCAACAGGACCTTGGTCAGAGACCTACATCTCAGTATTACGGTAATGTCTATGTCTTCTTCAAACAACTACAGAGTTTAACAAGAGTAATTGGCTTTGATACTCAGGTTCAGAATGGCTATTGCAGAGTAATATTTATAATTCAGTTTAAACCTACAAGAAAACTTTGAATAAAAGAGTTAAATATTTATAAACATTTTTTATTGAGCCATCAATGAATAAAGAATGTGTCTTGTTTCTGATTTATACATGCTCCTCTCTAAGTTGTCTATCTTCTAATTAGTTGTTTTCCATGTGTATTTTAAGGATAATTATGGTAATCATACTGGAATGGATTTGGTTGGCACTGTAGTAGCTACCATTAAAGGTTCTAATGAGGAGGACACTGATACCCCACTCTTCATCGGGAAAGTTAGGACACTTGAATTTCCCTTTGTGAATGGTTCTGCTGAAATCACAGTAAGTTTCTTAGATCTTTTCCAACATCCATAATACACCTGTTCTTTGTATATAGACCTAGGAAGATGTCCTAATGTTTTATGTTTAGTGTAGTCAATCTAAAAATCATTTGAAATATTTGTGATTTTGCTATTACAAATTGGACCCAGAACCATCATTACTCAGATCTTCTTCCATGTGGGATGACAGGTAGCTTTCTCTTATTGTGCTGATTTTTCAACTTTAGTGGCAATATAATGTTTGTGTTTTGTGNAAAGTTACTACTGTTATACAGACAGAAACAATAAAATAAAGGTGAGGTAAAAATTTAATAAATTACTAGCCTATCATTGTTATTTTTCTAAAATGAAAATAGTTTGTTTTGTATTTTTNAAAATGCAGTATTAAAAAACCTCTATAAATAATTGTTATATTGTTAACCTACAGAAATAACAATGACTGGCTATATAGTGCAGAATCATCTTACGTTATATTATGCACATTAGTTTAGCATAGTGCTTTCAGTATATGATGGAGGATATTAATTTTTGAGGGTACTGAATTTTACTAATATAATAGGGCCAAGCTTTTGCAAGAATCTCCTATCTTATTTAGCTTATTTTTGATGTATTTCTTCTTTGCCTATGTCATTAATAAAGTGACTACATGTGTTTTCGTTAGTTCTTGGCACAAATTTATTTCCTTTCTAAGGTTTGTTTTCTTATGAGAAATGTTTCTGTCAGCTTTCTTCTATGTGTTGATTTAGAATGGTTGGTTGATAGGTAGACAGATAAATAGATACTGATTTATTGAATGATTTAAGTGATTGGCCATAAAATAATACACATATTTTAAATATTTTATCATTATTGCAAGTATTTTTTTTTTATTTATATTTCTACCAAAACTNTGTGTACATCTTTTTTCGGGGTTGTGAGGAAGGGGTGTTTTCCAGGATGACCTTAACTTCATGTCTTTCTGCTGAGTACTAGGATTACAGGAATGTGCCACCACACCAAGTACTTCTTATTTGCAACATTGGATATGAAAAGTTCTTTTAAAATTCTAATCAAATTTACAATTTATTTGTGTGAGTATGGTGATGTAGGCTTNTAACCCTGGCAGAGGTCAGTGTGCTGAAGCAGGAGGGTTGGGTTTGCCTGTGATACAGACTGAGGTTAAGGCCATAATCCTTGGGAATGTATTGACATTCTTTATCAAAATTAAGTTTAAAATGGGCTGGGACTGGCTCAGGTTGTAGCTCATTGTTAGAGCACTCAAGTGTGAGGCCCTAGCTTTGGTCCTCAGAAATATTCTTTGTTAAATATTGGACAGTATAAGTCTTAAGTATTTTTAGATATTTTTTTGTATATTTTTGTATATTATATTTTGTATATTGGTGGCCCATACAATCACAATGCTCCAGTATTGTTTTTGTATTTATTTTTTTCTTTTTTTCTCTTTTTAATTTTTGATTTAGGCGTGGAGCGATGGCTCAGCAGTTAAGAGTGCTTACTGGTNTTCCAGAGGACTGGAGTTCAATTCCCAGGTCACAACCATCTAAACTTCAGCTCCAAAGGATCCAGTGCCTCTGTCCTCTGTAGGCATCTGTAGTCGAGTGCACATACCCACATGCAGGCACACACACCTACTTACACATAATCAAAAATAATTTTAATTTTTTCTTAAATCTTTAAACAGACAAAAAAATCTTTTATTTTATTTTGATCCTTTTTCCAATTCATTTTTTTTTTAGTTTTTATTGAGTAGTTCCATATATACTAGTAAGTGCCAATAGTACCTTTTCTTATATTTTTTTGTTGCCCATCCTTGTATAAAATCCATTTCAAATATTACATTGTTTCAGTACTTTAAGCTTGTAAATTGGGAGTCTTCCAGCTGTATCTATCCTAAAGACCTGCTGGTCTGTTGGGCAGTGAAGACCAGACCAAACATTTTCATTAATTGAAATGTTATCAACATTTAAAAGTGTGTATTTTTTGTGTAAAGATCTGCATTTGTAATTTGGGAAAGTCTACAGAGTTGGCATCACCTTGAATTCTTTTAAGACAGCCTTGTATGCGATCTAAACAGTGGCTGCTCTTCTCAGTCTGTTTTGTACCATGCTGCTTCTTTTAATCTATCTATTGAGGACAAGTGTCAGTGGCCACTGTTGTCAANTGTTCATAGTTGTTCTTATTTTAATGGAAAATAAGGTGAATTTCTCCTACATCATAATAAAATTAAGTAATGAAAGTCATACACTTTTTTTTTTATTAAAGGAGGTCAGCTTGTTTAACATGCAAAGTGAGCTGGATTTGGAAGAGCACACCTAGGCCCATTTTCCTTGCACCTNCCTCTTCCTCCCCCATATGCATTTGAAATTATTCTGCCTGGTTAGGACAGAGACTTAGCCATTTCCCAAAAGCTGCATATAAAATCTAGACTTCATGGGTCTGGATTTTCCCTCGCCACCAGAGGTCCTTACTGTTCCTCTGAATAAATAGAAAAGTGTTGTCTTGCCTGGCTTCCGCATGTCCTGTGCTGACTGGATGAGANGAAGAGTGTTAGTTTGTATCTGTTTCAGGTTTATTTTAGTGGCTAGGTGCTAGGAGTCAAACATTATATCTCTGTCCTTTACTTCTGGCTNTATTTCCTGGGCCATCATTTTCAAGAATATATACTGACCAGAATACAGCTAATATTTGTATGTAAATGTTTCACATATGCTTTGTTTTAAATGATAATCTGACATTGTAATTTATCAAGTTCATTAGTTGTATCATTTTATAGTCTATATTATTTGCCTATGTGATCAGAAATCTTTTGAAACAGTCTCATTTTCATTCCTGTATGCATGTGTCCATCTCATATGTCAAATTCTTATTCATACAGTATATTTAACTGCATTACAAATTAAGCTTTGAAGCATGTCACAGACAATTAAAAGAAGTAACATTGTGTTGATAAAAACAGAATTAAAAGAAATAGCAGTGTGTTGATCATTTTTGGCAATAGATCATGGGTATCAAAATACTTCGCTAATTCTATAAGAGAAAAAGTTTAATGGTTAAAAGAGTGTTTTATCCTATGTATGGCTATACATATATTAGATTAATATATTGAACATGTTTTTGAAACCTGAAAAACTGCAAAATCTATTTTAAAAGGCAATCTAGTATAAAAGTAAATGAGTAAAGAAAATGAGTAATTTTTTCATGATTTAGAATAAATGTCCATTAAAAGCAGAAAGAATGATCTTGGTAATGCTCAAGAAGCTAGTTAAAGCAATAATAGAGTGAAATGCTGACCCTCACCAGGGGGATTGGTGTTTTTATACATTGCTNATGAAAAGGTAAACTGATATAGCCTCTTTCCCCTTTTTAAGGGTATTTGATATCTAGTAAAATAAACTTTTAATTAGCCATTCTCATCCTAGAAAAGAAATTTGCAAGGAAACAATCAGTGATCCCCTTTTTTCCTATTTCCTAGATAATTGTTCAAATTTCAAGCTGAGTGTTCACCACCCCAAGACTGAGTGTTATAGTGTGGTTTATCTGTATTATTCATAAACATTTTACATTGGTAACATTTTATGAATTGCTATTAACAAATCAAGTTTAAGCAGACAAGTTAAAGACATGTTACTTTTTAAGTAGAANCTATTTTTGTATGTACTTACATTCCTGTATATACATTGCTGATAGTTTTAAAATCTGAGTAGAACTGAGAATTGACTTATTCATAACTTATGTTCTTTAATTTTTAAGAAAAAGAATTGTGAATGTTGTTTATAATTTTATGTTTTATGCTCTATAGTGTTCTATCAGTTTAGGTTTTTTTGTTTTTTTTAATTGTATTATATTCTGAAGACAGAGAACCTAAGGTCTTTTTCTACAGAACTGAAAATACATTTGAATTAAAATATTTATAGTTTCATCAGTTGCTCATTATATGCTTTGATCTTAAGCTCAGAAATACTTTTTGTGAATTAAAGAAAAAAAATAGAAATGTGTAAAAAACAAGTCTTTAAGCATTTTCAGGAGCCTCTTGTTCTGTCACCTGGGACTGGTCTCCCATGGTAACCGCTGTAACTTAAACTCAGCTTTGTGCTTTGAGTATTTCTTTGTGATTGTTTTTATATCTTTCACTCCATTAGCTATTTTACCCTGCTTCAGCCTAAAGGTTTAGATGAAAATAATTTTGCAGGTCAAGATAGAAGTGGCCACTGACAGAGTGATGGGAAATAAAGCTTTTTCTAATAATTTCCCATTATATGTAATTTTTGCTTAGTTGTACTCATTACATCATTTGGCTCTCCAGTAATATCAATGATAAAATGTTTATGTCTTGGGTGGTGGTGTTGATGGCTCTGTAAATCTGAAGAGTCAGCCAATGTTTTTCATGTTCAGATTTTCCTGCTTGTTTGGTGGCCACATGACAACATACGTAACATTGGAATGTCTCTNTTTTAAATCTTGTTTTTCTCCTTCCCTTTTCACTTACAGACTCTAGTGCTGGCAGAAAACAGTCCTGGAAGGGATAGTACTGAATATTTTATTATCTTTGAGCCTCGCCTGTCAACTTTATCAAGAACATTAGAATCATATAGCCTGCCATTTATGTTTTACGATGGTAAGTCTTAGGGAAGTAGGTTATTAAACTCTGTTGTTAATGGTTCTTCAGATAACCTTGTTTTGCTTTCCATATGCGTCATAATATGGCATATGACAGTGGAAAAGTCAGTTTCTATGTTGTTTAAATTATCTGAAAATTTTTTTTCTTAGATGTTAAAAAGCAGCAACAAATGGCAGCACTTACGAAGGAGAAGGACCAGTTATCCAAGTCCATCNTCATGTATAGAAGTCTCTTCGATGCCAACAAGCAGCTTGTTGATGAGATGAAATGTAAGTCACCCTGTATCCGAAGTAATGAAACATTAGGCTTTGAGCAGGTGAGGCCCGGCAGAGACCGTCTGTCTGGTTCCTTGAAATAGAAGTAAAATGGTAAGTCCTACAGAAGGATGGTAAGGACAGCTTGTTAATGGTCATTTGGCAGTTGTTAACATGAAGTGTTCCTTATTTTAATTAAGCTCTAGCAGGCTTACAGATTATAAAAATTGGAAGTTTTCCTCTAGAAATGTAGACCTGTGGAAAATTTAAGGCTTTTGACAACATTGATAACTAACTTATCTAACTCTATCTTCTGGCAAAAGATGTCACTGGGGGAATGATAAGTAATTTAATTTTTAGTGTTAATCATGGGTCCACAAGCACTGAAAATGAAATATTTAATTTATTCTTCAGTTAGTCCAGAAAATGTTTGCTATCTTTTAAAAATAATTTTCATATACAATTAAAATAAATTAAGACATTTGTTGAGTTGTGCATTGTTACTTGTTTTTCATTTGTCAGATGTTTTTACTATGAGTTTTAACTTGTGTTAGTTTTATAATTTTTGTTTTGTTTTGTTTTATACTTTTTTTTTTCTCGAGACAGGGTTTCTCTTCATACCTCTAGCTGTCCTGGAACTCTCTTTGTAGACTGGCCTCGAACTCACAGAGATCCGCCTGCCTCTGCCTCCCAAGTGCTGGCATTAAAGGTCTGCACCACCACTACCTGGCAAAAGGTTTTTATTTTCACATGTATAGGTGTTTTGCCTACGTGTATGTCTGTGCCTCTTGCCCACAAAGGCCAGAAGAAGATGTCTAGATCCCATGGAACTGTGGTNATAGGCAGTTGTGAGTCCTGGGACTTGAACCCAGGTCGTCTGTAAGAGCAGCCAGTGCTAGTAACCACTTGTGTCATTTCTATAGACTGTTCATAGATTCTTAAATTAACTCTGAAGGCACATCTGCATTTATGTACCTCAGGTATCCATGAGTGGGATCAAGATTAAATAATACCCCAAATCATAAGAGTTTGCAGTGTGTTACCATAGTATCTTCCAGTACATTATTTTGTTTCTCTTTTTATGTATCATTGAACCTTGAGATTTATAGCTTAACTTGGCAGTGATCAGTTGTCAGTTTTCATTGTAATATCAAACTTTAAAGGGAGAAAGTAGTTGTAAACCTTTTTTTCAAAAGCTGTATTTTAAGGACTATTTAAAAAAAAAAATAGGGACTGAAGTGATGGCTCAGTGGTTAAGAGCACTGGTTGCTCTTCCAGAGGACCTGGTTTCANACACCCATGGCAAAACACTAATTCACTTAAAATAAAAATAAATAAAATCTTTAAAAAGAAAAAAAAATGAATTTTTTCTTTTAAATTTTAGGCCAAGTTGAAGAAGCAAAATTAAAAGAAGTCCAGCTTCGAAATGAACTAAAATCACACAATATCGATATTCCTCCAACACAACAGGTACAACTTACAAGTGTACATTAAAATTTTTTTATTGAATTCAACTACTTATTTTGTTGTTTGTTTGTTTGTTTTTTTTAGGAATTCTAAAGACACTGTTGTCTTTAACTGTGTAGTGTTGTGTGTGCGCGCGCGTGCGCGCATACATCCATGTGTGCATGCTTGTACAGTCCATACATGTACCATGGTGTACACATGGAAGTCAGAGGACAACTTTGTGGAATTTGTTCTCTCCTTCCATCTTCATGTGGATTTGGAGAATCTAACTTAAGTCACCAGGCTTAGGAGCAGACATTTGTCCTCTAACCTCTGCATGTGTACCATGGTGCAAATACATAATACACACATTCAGTATGTTTGATTGATTTAGTTATTTCATGCATAGGAATGTTTTGCCTGCATGCAGACTGCATCACCTGGAACTGGGGCCTTGAATTGGTTGTGATCCACTGTGTGGGTTCTATAAATAGAGCCCTGATCCTCTGCAAGGATAATAAATGCTCTTAACTGCTGAGGCATCTCTTCAGCCCCACAATNCTTTTAGGTAATGCAAAATAGTGTAGAGGACTTCTTAGCTTATTGTCTTCTGTGTATGATTCAGTTTCAGAGAGAAGATGACTACAGAGTGTGTTTATTTTTGTCTTNTTTTGCTTTTTGGTAGACAGTCTTGCTGTGTGGCTCAGACTAGGTTCAAACTCTTTCTCCCCCAATCTTGTGAATGCTGGGATTACAGGTGGATACCACTAGATCTGGCTAGGCAGTATATTTCATAGTTAAGATTATAGAAAATCGCTGGGCGGTGGTGGCGCANGCCTTTAATCCCAGCACTCGGGAGGCGGAGGCAGGCGGATCTCTGTGAGTTCGAGGCCAGCCTGGGCTACCAAGTGAGTTCCAGGAAAGGCGCCAAAGCTACACAGAGAAACCCTGTCTTGAAAAACCAAAAAAAAAAAAAAAGATTATAGAAAATCATTGAATGTATAGCTAGGTGGTAGAGTGTGAGTTTAGGATGTGTAAGAGTCTAACATAAATCCCAGCATTGCCCCTTTTCCTNCTCAAAAAAGGCTTTCTATCTTTGGGAGGATAGCTTAGTGATAGAGTACTTGTCTACCATGGTCTTAAGTTTGTGACCCATTATGCCTGATAAATATTTAGTGGGCATATGATAGGAGTTTTCCATCACTATTAACTATAGTTTTGTTGCTTATAAAATAGTGCCTATTTTAACAACTTTTTAGCTGGGCAATGGTGGCTCACTTTAATTCCAGCACTTGGGAAGCAGAGGCAGGCAGATCACCATGCGTTCGAGACCAGCCTGGTCTGCAGAGGAAATTCCAGGACAACCAGGGATACACAGAGAAACTCCCATCTCGAAAAAACACAAAATAAGAAAAAGAGAAAAAAAAAAAAACTTTCTCAAGTACTCCCAGTTACTGATTTTTCTCTATCTTGGGCTGCGTGTTATAAAAAACAATTGGCCTTGTAGATAAATTTTCTTTAATTACAGATACCTCACATTGAAGCACTTTTGGAAAAAAAGATAACAGAACAAAGTGAACTAAAAAAAAAGCCCAGAAGATCATGTACTCTTCCAAACTACACTAAACGCAGTGGAGATGTTTTGGGAAAGGTTTGTGATTTAAGCTTCTTAAGAAATAGTAATTTCTTGTTACTTTGTTTTGTTTAAAATATGTCTGTNCTCCCTCCTGAACCCAATTCTGAGGATTGAATCCAGGGCTTTCCATATACTGGACAGCACTCCACTACTGAGCTACACCCCCAGTCAGCATGTCTATTTTCTTACTTTTTTCCCATTAATATCTTGTAAATTACAAAACTAGGATAGATATTATGATGTGTCTATAGTGAAATAAAAGCCTGATTTCTAGGCAGGTTTGTCTGCCAGATCAGATAAGAATACATGGTAGGCCTGATTATACCAACACAATGCAGAGATTTTAGAAGTGGCCCTAATATCCTAAAGGTAGCAGGCTTAAAGCAGGAATGCTTGTGACCACAGGCAAGTATTTGTAAATAAGAAAATGATTTATTCTAATTCCCAGTAAAGCAACGATTCTTATTTGTAACATTTAGATTTCTTTTCCAAAAGAAATGTATCTATTTAGAAAGGTATTTTAAATAATATGCTTAATGAATCTTGAAACTGTTTTTTAATGTTTATCTTTAAGTGTACTTCATGATTACCAAGACCTACCCTATTATAGACATTGAGGTGCAAAATAAGTGTATGTTTAATTAGCTGACAAATTTTGCATTATTATTTGCTTATTTTGCAAATTTACTGTTGGTTAATCTGTAGAAAATTTTTCTAAAAATTTAACAGAATAGACAATTTAATGGATTCCAATCAGTGTAAATGTCTACAACTTTTTTCCTTTCTTTTTATTTTTCTATTTGTTTTGTTTTTCTTTTTGTGTACCTCAAACTAAGGTTGTCTTAACCTTTGCAATCCTCCTGTCTCAGCCTCCAGTTGCTGGGATTACAAATGGATGCCAAAACACTTGGCTGATGTTTTTTTTTATTCATGTTTCAGATGGGATTCTTTTGTTGTTGCTCTCTAGTGGTAAGACTTTTAAAAACTATGTTTTTTTAATTTCTGTGTGTTTTTATTACAATGGCTTCAGATCGCACATCTTGCACAAATTGAAGATGATCGAGCCGCAATGGTTATCTCTTGGCATCTGGCAAGTGACATGGACTGTGTGGTCACCCTGACCACTGATGCCGCACGTTCTATCTATGATGAAACTCAAGGTCGTCAGCAGGTGTTGCCCCTTGATTCTATTTATAGGAAAACTCTTCCAGATTGGAAAAGGTTAGAAAAAAAAAGAAAGTAATATTTATTGTCTGCTTTGTTGTTTTGCAGTGTTTGGGGTCAAACCCAGAGCCTCACACATGCTGAATACAAGTTAAACTACCTTCTCAGTAAGCCTTTGAATTTAAATAATGTGATTCTGTTGACATAACAGACTTGTATTTGAGTTTCTACTTTTCCTTCACATCCTAACTCATACCCATTACAAGCCATTACCTACCACACTCCTGTTAAATTGGTACTCATTTTAGACAGCATAGGAAATCAACACATCAAAATAACTGTCTTGATAAGGGTAATACTTGGTGTGTTCAGGTGTATGCAAGTACACATGCACATGTGTGTGCATGTGTATGTATGTAGGCCAGAGGCGTACCTTGGGTACCATTCATCAGGAATCAGTCACCTTGTTTGTGAGACAGTTCCACTGGCTTTGAGGCTCACAGATTCTGCTAGATTGGCTAACCAGTGAGCTCCAGAGATCCAACTGTTGCCATACTNCACAATACTGGGATTATTAATTGATGCCGCCACACCAAAGTCATCATACTTAAACTGCATGTACTTTACCAACTGAGTTCTCTCTCCAACCCCAAAGTAATACTTTTTATGAGAAAACATTTCCATTGAGGAAAGCCTCCTCCGTCTTAATAATTGCTGAAGACCCAGTGGGGCAGATGCTAGAGAGATAGCTCAGTCAATAAAGTGCCCATCACACTATTATAAAGAACGGATTTTGGACTCCCAGCACCCACATGAAAACCAGATGTGGTACACATCTGTGATCTCATTGCTTAGGAGGCAGAGACAGCAAGATCTCTGTAGCTCCTTGGTTAGCTAGTCTAGCCAAATCATTGAGTTCCAGGTTCAATAAGAGATCTCAAAAAATAAAATGAAGAGTAATTGAGGAAGCCACCTGACCTTGTCCTCTGGTCTACACACACACCTGAGGACCACTGTGCTTATACATAAGAACTACACAAGATCAAGATCAAGACAGTCAACATTCTAGTGTGAAGGAGGAAGGGGCCCACAAGCACCCACCCCTAGCTGAGGACCTGTTGACAATTAATGGCGTCTGAGAGGGAAGAGTCAGTTTTCCTGAAGGGTGTGACCCCTGGTAAGTTGACCATGCTCAGTGGATANCCTCACACTCATGAGTTATATGGGCAACACAAATTGGACTTGGTGGATTATTTAAAAAGAGGAGGTAGGGAGATGAATCTGGGGGGAGTTAGAGGAAGTGGTAAGAGGTTAATATAAAAATATGTTGCATGTATTAGATTCTTAAATTATAAAAATATTAAAACTTGATATAGGTAAGAATGAATTTGATGGGTAGGATTAAAATTTGCTCTAGAATGTTGGCTCTGTTTCTATACTCCCTCTTTGCAAAATGTATTTCACTTCTTTTTGTATTTTACTTCTTTTTGTTGTTGTTTTGTTTGTTTGAGACAGAGTCTCTCTATGTAGCCCTGGCTGTCCTGGAACTCTCTGTAAATCCTTCTGTCTCTGGCTGCCAAGTGCTGAGATTAAAGGTGTGCACATAGATTTAGACACAAGTATAAGGGGGAGAGAAACATGTAAAAATAGGACTCTAGTACATAGCACATGCTGTTAGCTGGATTCTCAAGAGAGACACTAAAGCAGATACTTTATATGGAAAATCTTCATTTCTAGGGAGAATANATGATCATTTAGGAATATTATTTGGGGTAGGTGGGTCACATGTGTCACATAATGTCCATATATTTATTATGTTTTTCTTAGTGTATTCTTGGAATCTAAATAGTTATGTATGCTTTGTTTAGTACTTTTTTCTTGTTTTGTATTTTTAATTTAGACCTCTACCTCATTACCGAAATGGTAAATTACATTTTAAGCCCTTTGGAGATCCAGTCTTTGCCCGAGATTTGTTAACATTCCCAGATAATATTGAACATTGTGAAACAGGTAAAAGACATTCTGATGACTTCATTTTGTTTAACTGTTACATTTGTGATATAAATTTATAAATTGTTAACTATGAAAAATTATGTTCTTATAAATACTACTTTCATCAATATTTAACTCTNTATTTTGATGTTTTTAGTTTTTGGTATGCTGTTAGGAGACACCATTATTTTGGATAATCTAGATGCAGCCAATCATTATAGAAAAGAGGTATGTACTTCATTTATTTTTTTTTTTAAATCACTTTATTTTAAAGAACTGGGAAATAAAAAACATCACACAACTAGATTAACATAGTCACTTAAGTGAGCATTTGCCCAGACTCAGAGGCTGTGCATCTCAGTGAACTCCTCACAGAACTTTGGAGCTTAGTTTTATATTTTATACTTTGACTGTCAGTTTCATTTTTATGCCCATTACCCTTTTTTTTCCTTTATACATGCTATACTTAGGCCACATGTCCATTTGTTCATACATTGTAGACTAAGGATGCACATGTAAGNGGAACATGTAAGTGTTTTGTTGTGTTTTTCTTTTGATTGGATGACCTTGCTTGATATTTTGCATTCTTTTTAAGCCTACCCATTTTTCTGCAAATTTTGTGGTTTCATTTTTTTTTAGAGCTAAATAGAATGCCATATGTACCAGATTTTTTTATTTTATTCATTCCTCTTTTGGGCAACATAGTGGCCAGCCTAGGATGTACTGTGAAACCTATCTCAAAAATAACGTTTCTTATCTAAAGACCACATCATCAGGTTAGAGCAGTGGTTCTCAACCTTCCTAATTNTGCAACCCTTTAATACAGTTCTATATGTNGTGATGACCCCCCAACCATAAAATTATTTAGTTGTTACTTCATAACTGCAATTTTGCTGCTGTTATGAATCATAATATAAATATCTGATATCTCTAGAGGAGGGGAGTTTGCCATTGTATGTGTTTTTAATTGTTACATAACAAACATCCTTTTGGGGTCATAGGATTTTGTCTTAGGGTTTTTGGTTTGTTTGTTTGTTTTTTGAGACAGAGTTTCTCTGTGTAGCCCTGCCTGTCCTGGAACTTGCTCTGTAGACCAGGTTGGCCTCGAACTTAGAGATCTGCCTGCCCCTTCCTCCCAAGTTCTGGGAATACAGGCATGTACCACCATCGCCTGGCTCTACCAAATTTTATTTGACTAAGTCATTTATAATTGTTTCAAAGCTGTACTGAGAAAAAAGATTTATCAATATCTTAGTAACAGTTAAATTTCAGTAGTTTTGTTATTTTTCTCTTTTAAAATTTTTCATGGTATTTATACCAACATTTCAACTCTTTATTGATTTTACTCCTTTTCAGTCCCTACAACAGTTATAAGTAATCTCCAGATTTGTTCAGTAAGCTTGTTCACTTTTAGAACTTGAGCTCTTGACTTATGTTTGTTGCTAATAGTGCAGTGAGGTAGAATCATGAAAATTTAAGAAAAAAACTGACAGTAATATTTTCAAAATTGTTACAAAAGAAGACCCAATTGTCCTTTCTACCTGAGGCTTATAACTGTCCCCTCCCATACTGTTCATCCTCTAACAAAGGCATAATAAGCCTGTAAACCCAGGTGTTTGTTACTCAGTATGATGATAAATCCTTACAACTGCCTGAGCATTGATAAATGGATGGTATTTTGTTTGTATGTGCACATATGTACATGTATATATGGAGGACAGATGTTGACAGGTGTCTTCCTCGGTTGTTTCTCCCCTGAACCTGGAGCTCATCAGTTGACCAAATTAACTGACCAGCAAGTCCCAACAACCCACCTCTGCCCTCCCAGTGCTGTCATTACAAATGTGTGGCTCTGTGCCTGGCCTCTTAGATTAGTCTTAGGAACCCAAATTTGAGTTCTATGGTAGCACATACTTTGCTGACTGAGCCATCTCCCCAGCCCCCATTTATTTGTCTGTCTGTTTTGTGTGGTGGATGTTTTGCTGCATGTATATCTGTGCACAACTTTCATGCCCAATCCCAGCATAGTCCAGAAGTGGGTATTAGATCCCATGGGACTAGAGCTGCCATGTGGGTTCTGAGACTTGAACCTGGATTCTGTGGAAGAACAGCCAGTATTCTTAGATGTGTATAAGAGACAGGTCCAGAAGTGGGTATTAGATCCCATGGGACTAGAGCTGCCATGTGGGTTCTGAGACTTGAACCTGGATTCTGTGGAAGAACAGCCAGTATTCTTAACAAAGCTGAGCCATCTCTGCAGTCCCCAACCCTAGTTTCTATCTTTTATATTTTCACCTTTAAAAAGCATATAAATCCAAATAAAAAGGAAGAATAAATTGTAATTATTTCTTTTACCAAACCAAGTGTCTTAGTTAGGATTTCTTTTGCTCTAAAGAGATACCATGACCACAGCAAGTCTTATAAGGAAAACATTTAATTGGAGCTGGCTTACAGGTTCAGAGATTTAGTCCATTATCATCATGGCAGACTATGGCAGCATGTAGGCAGTCATGGTGCTGGAGAGGTAGCTGAGAGTCCTACATCTTGCAGGCAACAGGAAGTAGTCTCTGACACTGGGAGTGGCTTGAGCATATATGAGACCTCAAAGCCTGCTCCCACAGTGACACACTTCCTCCAACAAGGTCACACCTCCTCCAACAAAGCTACACCCCCTAACAGTGCCACTCCCTTTGGGGAACATTTTCTTTTAAACCACCACAGCAAGTAATTTTGAATCTGCAAATTCTTGNCTCACTAATACAAGATTTTTCTTTTCAACTAAGCCAAGCATGATAGCATATGTTTGTAGTCCTAGCCCTCAGCTGCCTCAGAAGAGGAGTGTGAACTCAAGACCAGTTCAGTCACATGGTGAAACTGCACATACACCAAAACAAAACAGAAATAAGTGATTACTTTAGTCATTTTGTTGCATTTTAGGCTTTTTTTTTCAATGCCAGGTTCAATTAATTAATTGAGACCAAAAATAAATAGAACTACCAGTTTTCTGGAAGTGCATCTGTGAAGTGCCTCTGGAATTGTATTTCCTTCTTTTTTAAAAGGTGTAATTTTACTTCTATAAATTCTATATAATTTATGTAAATATTTTATTTATATGATCCAAATACTACTTGAGCTTTAATGTTAGGTATTTGTAATGTGGTAAATTACAGTGCTCTTCAGTCACACTTGGGGGTGGGGTGTGTGCACACCAGTGCACAGGCCAGAGGAGGATGTTAGATATGCTGCAGTTACTGTTCAGCTTTTCCCTTGAGATAGGGTCTCATTGGACCTGGAGCTTGCTTTTTTGGGGTGGGGGAGAGGGTAGGCTAGCTGATCAGCAAACTCCATTGGTTATCCTGTTTCTGCAGCCTCCCACCTCTAGCAGTAGGCGTTGTGAGTACAACCACGTTAGCTGTTTTATGTGGACGTTAAAAATCCAACCTCTAATCCTTATGCTTGTATGGCAAAACCTTTTTACCCACTGCATCATCTCCCCAGCTCCTCAATCACTTTTTAATGTATGTATTCTATTTCATTGTGTGAATGTGCTGCAATTTATGTAACTTACAGAGACATGTTAGCTTACTGTAGTTCATTAAAACTAGCTGAGTGTAACATACTTGTGATCATTTTGTGGGGTTAAATGCTTGTAAGAGGAGTTACTGAAGACACTCTTAGAGATCAGGAAATGCTAAATCCAGTGAGATATTTTTATTCTGACTAATTGGGGGAGTTTAATTCTTGACTCCTTTCTCACCATTGTAGTTTAAGCTAGCATTTGAAAACTAATCTGATTCTCTGCTTGTCTATGGACTTTTCACCCAGTTTGTTTTACATACCATTAGCTTATTAATTTTGTGAAAACAGTACCCCAGTTGTGCCACTAATTTCTTTACTTGCTTGCTTCCTTGCTTATTTATTGTTTTTTTTTGTCTCTCTACAGAGCCCTAGCTGTCCTGGAACTCACTATGTAGACCAGGCTGGCCTCAAACTTACAGAGAGCTGCGTACCTCTGCCTCCTGAGTGCTGGGATCAAAGGCATGCATTACCATGGAGTCAGTTTCTTTCCATCTGTGTACCTTCAATAGGTTGTTAAAATCACACACTGTCCCACATTACTGACTAGAGATGGAGATCGTATTAGAAGTAATGGAAAGTTTGGGGGCCTTCAGAATAAAGCTCCTCCAATGGACAAACTTCGGGGAATGGTCTTTGGAGCTCCAATACCAAGACAGTGTGTGATCTTGGGGAAAGAAATAGGTAAGTTAAAATATGGGGTGAGTTTTTGGTCTAGTTTCTTTATTTGTCATTGTTTTAAGACAGGTCACGAATTCACCATGTAATTGAGCATGGCCTTGAATGTATTGACTCTCCTGCCTCCACCCCTCAGTGCTGGGATTACAGGCATTGATCACTGTACACCCAGTATCTGTGGTGTTGGAGATTGAAGTGAGGACTCTTGCATGTTAGGCAAGCTCTCTGCCAACTAGGTCACAACCCCAGCTCCAGAAGATATTTTACTTTTTTCCTTTTTTTTTTTTTCAGATGACAAAAGTAACTCTTACGGAGTCCTGTTATTTATCTTTTTGTTTGTATGGTGTTCTTTTATTAAAACTTACCAGCTCCGTGTTTATGAAATGTATACTTTTCTATGTTTGGATTATACATTACTACAAGAACAAAAATGTAGCCTAGGGTAGTTCCTCATCCTGTAATCCCAACACTTGGGAGATTAAGGCAGAAGAATTACCATGAATTCTAGGCAAGCCTGGGCTATATGGTGAGTGTCAAACCAGCCTAGGACAACATAATAAAAATGGTCGAAACCAAAAGAGCAAAATATGACACACATACACAATGGAGTACCAATCAATGTTACCAGGAAAGGAAACTCAGCCATTTGCTATAGTGGATAAGCCCTGACCTCATGCTAAGTGAACAGACATTAAAAGGATAACACACTTTTCCCTTCTATGAGTTATCTAGAATAGTCAATTTCATAGAGAATTCCAAGTAGAATGATGACAGCCAGGGGAAAAGGGATGAGAAGATACTAAATTTCAGTTCTGCCAAAGGTATTTTGGGAGATAGATTGTATAGCAATGTTAAAGTATTTAATACTAAATTGTGCAGTGAAAACAGTTAAGATGGGAAATTTTATGATACCTTTTAAAAAAGGCTAAAAGTAAGAAATTACTGTGTGTAGTAAATATAGATAGTCAAGCACATTACAACTTCATGGAATAAAAGCAGGAATCTATAGGTAATGGCATGCAGGGACTTCCTGCTGAGTATATATGCACTTCAGAGCAGACACAACATGACTTTCTTACTTAGCATAGGTTACTTTTGTCTTTTTTTGTACTTTATATGTAAATAGGATCTTAGACTACACACCTTGTATCTCCTTTTATTCATTCTGTGCTGTGTATGTCGGTAGCTATGGTTTATTTTCATTTCAGAATAGTATTTCATTGTGTAAATAGACCATTATTAAACTATTAATAATNATAAATAGACCATTATTCAGCTATTAAACTGGGATAGCATCAGTTTTGAGATACTACTTTATAGCCTTAACAGTTTTAAAAGCANCAGTTGAAAAANACCATAGGAGAAGAAGGAATAATAACATAATATTATTATGTTAATGACTATATTCAAAAACTATTCTGAAATATAAATAAAAATTACATTAAGATCCATCTCACTCCAGTCAGAAAAGGTTGTCATCAAAACAAGTGACAAATGCTGATAAGAGTATCAACAAAACAGGAATCCTTGTGCACTTCTGATCCAGCAACTATTGAAACCAATATAGAGGTTTCTTTTTT
>LZPO01035050.1:50622-66812 GCA_001675575.1 Neotoma lepida | reverse complement strand
TAATAAAAATTAATTCTTAATTTTTTAAAAGAAAAGAAGTTGTAGATGGACAAAATTTGTGGGTTGTCTCCTAATTTTCCCTTTACTCAGTTTCAATTTCTNGACTTCTGTGTCTTCCCCATGACACTCAATGGACAAAATGGAGACCAGGAGTGACAGAGAAGTCATACAGAAAGGCGTAGCTGGGGTTACACAGGACAGCCTTTTATCTCTGTTATTTCTCCTCCAGCGTGGTTCTTTTGAAGGCTGGGATGACTTCCGTCCATTATTTGCATAATCTTCCACTTCGAAAGTTCATGAACAGATTATGTCCTCATATGGTACAATTTTCTACTTTGGGAATTTTCTTTCTTCAATTTGCAAATCAAAAGACCCAACAGAACCATCAAAGCAAAGCATATGAGAAACAAAACAAGCAGTGGTTTCATTTAGTTAGGTCAAAACATAGCCGAGCTTTCCTGTCCCTCAAAGTCAACAGTGTCCTGTTAGCTCACAGGTACTGCACTGAGCCTAGGCAGCCTGCCAACCAGGGCTTGTAGGAGCAGCAACTAATCTCAAAGGAATAGCTCCCTCTACACCACCTAGAATACCACATCTTGGTGGTGCTGTATGTATCCCAGGCTAGCCTCTTGAGGTGGTTCTCCTGCCCCAGCTTCCCAAGTCGACTACCACACCCTGCTTCNNCTGGCTTCTGTGTAGTTACTTCAAGCTAAAAAGAAATTGGCAGAGACTCCTCTAACTTTTGAATAGGCAGAAGACATGAAAGAGGGAGGAGGGAAGGAAGGAGGGAGGGAGGAAGAAAGCACCAGCAGTGTCTGAATTATTCAGAGCAAAGACAAGACACTAGTATAATAATAAAAAAATATGTTCGCCCACACATGCATGTGTGTGTGTGTGTGCGTGTGTGTGTGGGGAAGTGTGGTGTTTCCTCTTGTCAATTGCTGTCTTATATTTTTGAGACAGGGTCTGTCAGTGTGCCTGCAATCCCGGGGATCCTCCTGTCTCCACCTNCCTAGCGCTGGGATTATCAGTTTGTGACACCCTGCCTGTCTTTTTGCGTGAGTGCCTGGGGATCCGAACTCACGTCTTTATGTTTGCACAGCTTTTTACGGACTGAACCATCTGCCTTTAATACTGACAGAAAGAGAAACGTCCGAGCAGGACCTCTCAAACACTGGAGTAGCAGTTTGCTGCTGCAGAGGGACCAGCTCTGGCTGCAGCTCGAACCTTTGGAAAAGTTCAAGGCGCGCACTGGCTGCGCCCGGGAGAGCTTGCGCGCGCACTTAACTATCTCTCAAGTCCTTCGTGGTTGTTGGGGAGGTGGCGATGTGGCCTCAGTGGAGGAAATCCAAGCCGAGTCCCCTGCGTAGGTCCCCCCGGGGAACTGCTGGAGCCATCCTGGGCTCTTTGCCGGAGGGAGGCCCCGGGGGTCTAGGTTGGGACTGGCCAACGCTTGCTGCACTTCCGGAGGGGCTTGGGGCGCCTGGCTTGGAAGGTGAGAGGCGGAGCTGCTGGCGGCTGAGAAAGGACCAAAGGAATAAGTAATTGGAAATTCTGTAACCGAGAACCCTGTGCCTAACCCTTTGGCTCTTTCCCCCGAACCCCCTGCGGAGAGTCGAAGGGCCCAGAGACGGTTCAGGGAGAGTCACGTTTCTGAGAGGGAAGTGAAATAAAGAGGGCGGCACCCGGGGGGACCTGTGCGTCATTGAGGGACTGCGGATCGGCCAGTGCGGAGGCGTGGGGGCGAAGAGCTGGAGGGGCCACCAAGCGCCCGAGCCCGCTGCCCGTCCCGCTGCCCCGCAGCCTGCAACCTTGTCCGCGCAAGATGTGGCAGGCGACCCCGCCCCGACCCCGCACGCCCTGCGGCTGGGCGCCGGCCCTGCTGGCCCTGCTGGCCTTGGGCGGCGCGGGGCTGTGCCACGCGAGCTCGCAGCCTGGGTACCACACGCGGCCCAGCGCCAGGAACAAGTAAGTGCGCGCCCCTTCTGCTCGCCTCCAGTCCCAGAGTCCCGCGTCTTGGCGGGTCCTTTCCGAATTCNCCTGCACGCTCTGGAGCTGCCCGGCCAATGGCGACGGGCAGCAGCAGAGATCCCTGTGGGTTTTTGGGGCGTCACCACCCGGGGATGACCATGTGCTCCCCACCAGGCGCCTCGAGCCTGTCTCTTATACACATCTAGATGTGTATAAGAGACAGGTCCTGGAGTCCGCAGGGGTGTGGGGGTTCTTCTTTAATACTCCAAAGATGCAAGAGGCACCCTGGGGTGGCGGCTTTGGCACGCTCCTGCCTTCGGACTGGGTGACCCTCAACTTACTGGGTCAGCTCGTCCGTCCATCTGTCAGTCGGTCTGTCCCTCTGTCCATCCCTTCCTCCCCATGCCTCATTGTTCTCCAAGTTTACCCAGCCCTTCTCTTTCAACCCCAGGAACTGGTGCGCCTACATCGTGAGTAAGAACGTGAGCTGCACAGTGCAGGAAGGAAGCGAAAGTTTTATTCAGGCTCAGTACAACTGTCCCTGGAACCAGATGCCCTGTCCATCTGCTCTGGTGTAAGTCCTGGAGCGCGCGGGCCGAAAGGGTGGGTGAGCTGGGGCGCTGGGCTCCAGTCCTTGTGGAAATTTCTTCCAGACCCTCTACAAATCCTTGCAAAGTCTGAGAACTTTGCCGGCTACCAGCCACGCTGGGCCATTTAAGAGTGTGCTGTTCTGTGTGAACCTTGATGCGCAAAATTTGGGAATTTGCGATTCTCCGGGCCACAGGAGAGGATGAACAAAGCCCCCACNCCCATCTCTCTCTCTCTTTCAATTTTATTACTAACATAAGGCAGCTCAACCTAATTAGATCCATATTGCATGTTCTGGGGAGCATGAAGGATTCTAAAATGTTTTAGATGAAGGATTAGCTGAGAGGTTTGACTGGTTGGTGTTCTGACGTAGGTGAGTTTTGTCCCAACTATCCTCTTCAGCATCATAGTTTTCTAAACTAACCCCCNCCCCAGGTTGCTTTAGAACACCCCTTTTCTTCTCGAGTTAGAGTTGTGGATTCACTAGGTAGATCTCAGAATAGAATGGTCCTGAAGACAAGCGGAAGAGTTAACCATCTCTTTGCTTATAAAGATTCCAGCATCATACAACAAAACAAAACAAAACAAAACAAAACAGAGGGGAAATGATTTGTTAGTGTACCGATTCTACAAACACAGTTGTAAGCATCCAATTGTGATTAGAAAGGTCTTTGAGCTTTTGTGGATGTCTGATCTCAGNAGACGGCTGATGTGGAGAAAGGGCTGTTGGGGACACGTGATGGCAGGGATTGTTTCCAGTAAGAATAAGTTGTTTGTCTTAGAGCATTGTTAGTGCTGCACAGAATGGTCAGTGGCGGGCAGCTCTGCCGCTGGCCAGTCTCAGGACAGGCTGAGCTTGTATTCCAGCAAGCTGCTTCAGCGGGCAGGGGACAAACGAGACTGAAGACACGTAGGGAGGAGGGGGTCACTGGATTCCACCCAGGCTGCTTTGGGAAGCCGCAGGGACTAAGAGTTCCTGGGAGGCAAAAAGAAAGCTGTACAAACTTGAGGAAACTCGGGAGGTCTCTACTTTCTAACATATGGAGGAAAAGGCTGATTCAGAGTCCGTGGCCATCACAAAGACTCAGAACTACCTTAAATCAGGCCATATTTAGATTAGACCTCACAGCTCATGGCTAGCTGCTGGTGACAAGAGAACCAAGTGAGGTTTTTATACTGTGGCCAAAACGCAAACTGAATATTCAACACAACTTGGAAGAATCTGCTTGAAATTAGAATTGAATTGTCAGCCAGGATAATTTCATTCATTTTATACAAGAACTACATTTTGTGTTTTTTTTTATAATGTTAATTCTTACTATGACAATTCAGAGATAAACAAATTTTTTGTTAAAAGTAAAACTTAATGGGGGGAGGCGGTGTGGGGAGATGGCTCAGTGGGTGAAGAGTGCTTGTGGTGGAAGCTTGAGGGCCTGAGGTTGGATCCCCAGCATCCATGCAAAAAGCTGGTGATGGTGACTGCCAGGTAATCCCAGTGTATGGAGGGGTGGAGACAATAGGATGGCTACTTCCTGCTTGCCACCAGCCTAGCTCCAGGTTCAGTGAGAGACTTTATCTCAAGAGAGTAAGATGGAGAGTGGTAGTCGGATATCTGTCATCTCTCCCTCCATAAACACCTGCATCTGCACACATGTGCACACATACTGAAGTCACCTGCAACACACTGAACACACCTGCACACACACTGAACATGCATGCATACATACATACATACATAGAAATTTGCATTTCTAGAGGTAATTTGTTTTTGTTTTTGTTTTTTTANACAGGGTCTTACTATGTAACCCTGGCTGGCCTCAAACTCAGATATCTGCCTGTCTCTGCTTCCAGAGGTGCTGAGATTAAAGTCATGTGTCACCACACTCTGTGGTAATTGTGGTTTTGTTTGTTTTTTATTTTGACTTTTTGATGAAAGGTTTGCTGTGTTGCTATGTAGAAATTCATTATGTAGCCCAGACTGGCCTTGAACTCGAAGTTATCCTGCCTCGGCTTCTAGAATGCTGGAATTATAGACACAAGGCACTATTCCCAGCTTTTCTTTTTGTTTAAAAGATTATTAGGGGCTGGGAATGTAGCTCGGTTGGTAGAGTACTTGCTTGGCATGCACAAGCCCTTGGGTTCATTCCCCAGCACGGCATAAGCCAGCTATGATGGCACACTCCTATACTCCTCAGATCTGGAACTTCTTAGTGTGGAAAGGTTCTTTCTTGGTCCTAGGCTGGCTTTGGGAATATATTTTGGGAGACAGAAGAATCTGAGTGACACGGAATTCTTCCTGTGGGGTATTGGGCAGCTGAAGTCCCTGAAACTGAGGTTGACTTACATGCTCTGTATTTTCCATTTTTATAGCAATCCCTGAGAGTCATTAGAAAGTAGCAGAACCTACATCCAAGTCGAGGTCTTTTCTTTCACAGCCTCAGCCTCCTCCCACGCCCTCAACTCCATAGTCCCTGGTGTCTAACCTTCTGCCCCCACCCTCTGTGTATGTATGTGTGTATTGCTGGCCCCTCTGGTAGGCAGGAATGGAGAAGGAAGGGCCTGCTGTGTATTGCAACTCCTCCTGCTTGTGCTCGTGTTTGATTGGTTGCTGGGGAGAAAATGACTGTATTTCTTCTCTAGACAGGACTAGACATCCCATCTTCCATGCATCTTTCATGCTTCATGGCAGTGATTCCAAATAGTTCCAGAACCTCCTGCTGGACCAACAGCTGTAAGCATTTGTGGCATTTGGAGGCGTCCTGTCCACGGAGCAGCTCCGGTGTTGGCCAGAATGTCCAGGGAGCCCAGATGCAAGCATCATGAATTTGCTTCGCCTCCCAACCTAGGGCTCAGGCTTTTAGGGATGGGGGTTTTCTGCTTTCCTACACTATCAAGAGACTAGGGTAACCAGTACCTACCCTTGGCTTTACTCTGCTAGCCAGCCTCATTTGTATTCCTTAGGTTTTTTTCCTTTTGTTTCCCTGCCCTTTGCACTTCAATTGAAGTATTATTCACATACTGTAAGAGTCACCATGGGAAGTGCTCCCATCCATGTGTTATGACAAGTGAGTACAGCTGTGTAGTTGCCACTGTAACTAGAAGAAGGAAGAGTTCCTTTACCCAACACCTGCTAATGAATGTGCTGTTGTCTCCTATTGCCTATCCAGGAGAAGGTGACACAAGCAGAACCTTTTGACATTAGCTTCTTTCAGTTAGCATGAGACCTCTGTGTGTGTGTGTGTGTCTGCCTGCCTGTCTTATTTTTGGTGTTTTGAAACAGGGTCTCTCTATATAATCCTACTGTGGCCTTGAACTCTCAATTCTCCTGCCTCAGCCTCCTCAGTGGGGGGGCAGCAGGTGTGNACCACCATGTCTAGCTCATTTACTCATTTTTGACATGAAGTCTCCCTGTGTTGCCCAGGCTGAAAGCTTACACTTAATCCAGTTGCTGTCTCCTCAGCCTCTTGAGTAGCTGGGGCTACAGGCATAGCAGCACACCTGGCTTGTTGAGACATTTGAGANTCATATCTGTCATTTGTAGTGGTTGCCCTTATTCCATTTGTTAGAGGTTTGCATACTGTTTTCCGTAAGGGCAGGAGGGTAGACGTTTAAGGTGATGTGGGTCAGGCAACCTCTGTTCAAGTTCACTGTTGGAGAAAGCAATACACNTGTCATTGGAACTGTATGGCTGCTGCTAGGCTTCATGGATCCTACACNATCNGGGGACTGTCTGTGTTGCTTCTGTTGGAGTTGTGAATGAATTCTCTGAAAACACTTGAGACAGGTATCTGTGGAGACTCTCTCATTACAGTTCCNCTGGGCTTGTGGTCTGGTTCTTCCCCTCAGTTGTGGTTNGGACATTCAAACTTTGACTTTTGAGAGAGAGCATGCTCCGATGGGCTTTATATTGGTGTTACAAACCTGAATTGAACCTACTGTTCAGCCACATCTGTTCTAGGGGAAGGTGANAGATAGCATGCCTCTGCACTCGCAGTCCAGAGCCTGGATCTCGTAGCAGAGAAGCATATACAAATGCTAGAGCCAAGCCAGGCGTGTGGTGCATTTGGAAGGTGGAGGCAGGAGGTTCAGAAGTTCAAGACCGTCCATGGGAGTTTGAGGCCAGGTTGGGCTATATGAGACCCCATCTCAAAAATATAAACATCTGGACAAATGGCCTCAAGCAGTGAAGAGCACAAGGCGCTGGTGCAGAGGACTCCAGTTTAGATCTTAGCCCCTGTGTTGGGTGGTTCACAGGCATCTGAAACTTCTGCTTTAGGGGCTCTGTCACTCTTTTCTGACCCCCAAGGACCAATGCACTCACGTGCATGTATCCGCACATGACACACGTGCATACACACAATTTAAACAACAAAAACCAACCAAAGAAACAAAAACAAAAGCAAGACTAACCTCCAAATACCNCAAATACCACAGCTTCATCCCTGAGATTTCTGGCCTCCATGCTGTCTACTCCAGAGGCCAGTGTAGAAGACTTCAGTCTGTAGGACACATTAGGGAGGATCAAGGACTGCAAGCAGGTGGGAACGTAGGTCTAAGGCAATGGTTCTCAACCTTCCAAATGCTTCGACTCTTTAATATATAGTTCCTCGTGTTGTGACCCCCAACCTAAATTTATTTTTGTTGCTATTTCATAACTGATTTTGCTACTGTTATGAATTGTAATGTAAATATCTGTATTTTCCAGTGTTCTTAGGTGATCCCTGTGACAAGTTGAGAACTACTGGTCTCAGCCAGTAGCCAGTAGTTCTCAGCAGAACTACTGGGCACAGCCTGGGTCAGTGTTCCTCTGCCCAACTTGCTGGCCAGTCTGGCTTTGAAGGAGGATGTAGTGCCACACCATTCCTCCAGAAGATCCTGAGGATCTTCTGACCTTCCCATTCCNCCTGCAAGTATGGCCGTCATNTTTCCCAGCAAGGGAACTAAGGCAGATCCTTACTGTAGGGGTTTCTCAGNGACTGTAGCTANGTGCTTAACTCACTGTTTATCATTGAGNGACCAAGTTACTTGAGAGTTGTTCTGCCAAACTCCCTGAGGGCAGCAGTACTTGCTTCCCCAGGGGCTTACACCTCAAATTTGGAAGCAGTATCTACCTTTATGTTATACAGAAGTCTTGCGGTGCCATAGAGGAGTGAGGACTTCTAGCTACCTGGCTTGGGATGCTTAAGTGAGGCTCAAGAGAGCCAGGAGAGAGTGCNTCAGCTGAGGGCAAGTTCCTGGGTCACAGCCCTTTCTCTTAAGGAAATGATTGCTTTCACCTGCACTCCTTGCTGTTCGCTTCTGGTTCCTGCAATGGGTAGGAAGCAAATCAAAGCTCTGAGAGAATTCCAGCCTTGGCTGGTCTCTCCTTCCTTCCTTCCTTCTTTACTGCATGTATTTATTCAGGGCGGGGTGTGTGTGACTGTGTGCCACAGCACTGTGTCAACCTCAGAAAACAACTTGGAGGAAGTGGTTCTCTCCTCTCCACCTTCATGTGGGTTCTGGGGGTTAAGCTCAGGTCATCAGGTTTGGTGTCAAGTTTCATTACCTTACTGAGGCATCTAACCAGCCCTGAAGCATTTCTACAACCCGGAATCCGAGAACGCATTTATGGATATGCTCATGACTGCTGAGGCGTTCTGCCCCTCTCTCTCTTTTTAAGATTTGTTTTTTATGTGTGGGGGTGTTTTGCCTGCAAGTGTGTATGTGCACCACCCACGTGCCTGGAGCCCATAGAGCCAGAAGAGGGAACTCGAGTTACAGAGGGTCAAGAGCTGCTGGGTGGGTGCCGGGAACTGAACCTNGGTCCTTTGTAAGAGCAGCAAGTGCTGTTAACTATTGAGCCATCCCTCTGGCCCTGGGTTCTTGTTTTGTTGCTGTTGTTTTGTATCCTAGGCTAGCCTTATATTTGAGGTCCTCCTCTCTTAGTGTCCGGAGTGCTGGAGTGACAGACATTGGTCCCAGTGTCTGGTCACTGTGGCTGCTCTATCTCACCATCCATTCTGTAAGGCCGCAGTCCAGAATGCTGCCAAGAGAAAGAGAGAGAAGAGTCTTTGTTCTTAGAATGGGGATGACGGCAGGTTGGGGCTTGTGGCTGCTGTGCAGAACTCTGTAAGAAGAAGGGCTGGCCTTGGAAGTAGGGACCCAGGCAGGCTTCAGGGAAGGGTCTTTGCTTAATGCTTTCAGTTCCACTCCATGTCTGCCTGATTTTACCAATCTTCTTTCTGCTTTTTCCGTATTTCTCCTTCTGTAGTGACACTTGTCTGTATTAGAGTTCTCCCCCGCCCCCCGCTCTCTCTCTCCCTCCCCCTCTAGTGCTAAGGATTGGTTCCAGAGTCTTTCACAGGTTAAGTCAGTACTAACTACATCCCCAGCCCAGCCCTATTAAGAAGACAAGCCCCAAGAGGGATCTGGGTGGGGTATGCTCAGAGCCTGTGGCTGCTGGGGAAAACGTACCCCAGGAGTCTGCAGCAGGTGTTGGTTCTGGGTCAAGTTCCAAGACACTTCTAACTTCAGATTCCAAGGGAACAGATGGTCATCCAGTTGGAAAGAAAGTTGTCTATTAAGGACCAGTTCTCGCCAGGAAAAATAGTTGTTTTTTTTTTTTTCTTCCCTTCTCAAGTACAGGATGCTTAAGGCTAAAACAAAAGCTGAAGGGCTGACATCTTCTCCAGACAGTTTCCCCTCCCTACATCTCCAAGAACAGAATCCCATCTAATTCAGAGGGGTGTTTCACCTTTAAACAAACATTTTGTACACAGCTGACTGTTAGGAGCCGTGCTCCTTAGTACTGAAGGACATCAAATCAGCTGCTGAAGGCTGAGGTGGTGTCAGAGGACACGCAGAGAGACCAAACAGTTAAACCTGAAGGTCACGTGGCTGCTGTGGTGTCTTTGTGGGGGATTCCCATCCTCCAGCCCTCTGGGGCTGTACCTTCCTATAGAACTCAAAACTGTCTTCCAAGCGTCTTGTTCATTTTACCTTCTAGGTTGCTGTGTTTGGAAAACTCCTTTCAGAATATTCCCAAAATTACTATTTCATTCTTGCTAGGAGAGTGGGTAGGGCAGAAGCTGAGGTTCAGAAAAATAACTTCGCTGTGTAAAGGCCCTGGATTCAATCCCCAACATCACAGCAAAACAAAACCCCAAACTTTTGTCTTTCCCTTCCTAACTTTTTCATCTTAGAGATAATGAACACAATTTAAATAGAAGCTATGGTCTTAAAAAACAAAAAACAAGGGGGAAAAAAGCGCCAGTTGCTTGTTGTTAAAATGTGTTTTAATCCCATTAATTAGTCTTTCTCTGCTAATGTTTCCCACCTGAATTAGCACGTGATGCTTGAGTAAAATACTGAGGTAGCCAGGAAAGGGCAGGGGGGTGTGGGTAGCCTGGCCTGTAGGGAGCTATGACCTGATAGGCCATCCAGGTCCCCTTGGTGGCTTCAATCCAAGCGTGTGGGTTGGCAACATGTATTGGCTGAGAAGATAGGAGGCTCGGCAGTTGGCCGGAGCTCCCAGACACCACCCTCACCACCATGCCGTAAGTCACCAGGCATCTAAGGCACATGTTTTTCAGGACTGAAAGGCAGGATTGTGGAGAGGAGGCCGAAATGAGGAAAGCTGGTCTGGCTGAGAGGCGTTTGAAAACCCCACTGTCACAAGAATGTGAGGCCCACGAGGCAGACCACCTGGTCAGCACGCATTGGCTTCGTGTGTCCCAATGCTGCTGCCTCACAGCAGTGCTGTCTTTGAAGGCTTGAGAGTTGGAGGTCACACTGAGTTGTTTGAGGAAGATGGGAGTGCTAAAGACAAGGAAATAACCCAGTGACCTGAGATAATGAGAAAATGATGAGCTGAAGAGCAGCTTGTAAAATGTATTGGGAGGTGGTGTTGGGCACAGAGCCAGCGGTGAAGTCCGTTAGGGAGTGCACGACAGCAGTTAACTGCAGTAAAGGCCCCCCTCCACAGGTATTTCTTCCTGCTTCTGCAGGTGTCTGGGGAACTGTGCTAGATCAAGAGACTCTTTAGTCGGGATGTTGACGTGGTTGGCCAACACTGCTACCCAAGTGATCTCTCCTCAGCCACTGCAGTGCTGCTACCTTGCTTGTTTTTTTTGTTTTGTTTTGTTTTGGTTTGGTTTTGGGCACTGGGGATTGGATCCAGGAAGTGCTGCACACAAACTATACCCACTGAGATCTACACTCAGTCCCTAACTCTTCAGGAACCTCCCACATATGGAGAACATTAAGATGCGCTCATGCTTGCTGAGTGGGAATAATGCAGTAGGTACAGAGCATAACAGTCACGCCCTCCTTCCCATGAGGAACTTTAAACCTTGGGCTGATAGACTGCCAGTGTGCAGATTGCTTCCAGTCTGTCAGTGTCCTGATTGACTGCTGGTCACATGACTGGTTTTTTTTCAACTTCTCAGAATTAACTGCTTTGATCCTTTCAAGAAGCGGTTTTCTGGGATTAAAGTTAACAGTGAACAACGAGTCAAACGGTGTCTTTACAACCAGGCAGTGGTNGGACGCACCTTTAATCCCAGCACTCAGGAGGCAGAGCCAGGCGAATCTCTGATTTTGAGGCTAGTCTGGTCTACAGAGTAAATTCCAGGACAGCTAGGGCTACACAGAGAAAACCTATCTTGAAAAACCATCCTCCCTCCCCCTCCACCCCCCCCAAAAAAAAAGAGTAGTTACAAAGAGCGGTTTTACTGGGAGGGACCCAGGGAGTCAGAGTAGTTTCTGATGTGACAGCAGTTCACATTGGAGAAAAAATGATTAAAATAAAACTTGCCACCAACTTAGTCCCTTTCTTACTTAAAGAGGTAATAGGTGCTGGGGGTGAGTGGCGGAGGGAGGGTTCAGATGAGCCCAATTCCCTGTTCAAAAAAGCTGTAGAAGGCAACCTTTTTGGGGTGTGTCATTTGGAAGGACCCAGATGTTTTGTTTTTTGTTTTTCCCTACCTAAGAATACCAAAAGACAGGGGAGTATGCCTAAAACTTTTGCTGTGCTGTGTCAGCCTTTCAGGACAATGTATTTCATTATGCATTTGGCTAAGAGGAAACCAGTCTGGGCAAACCCTTCTCAAGTTGGTCATTTCCACCACAGGGAATCTGCTGTGACTTCTCTGTTTCCCAATTTCCTGGACTTGAGTGGGTTTAACTGGTGATCCCTTTGTAGAGATTAGCTCAGCATGGCCCCTTACAAAATGAGATGTTCACATTTATTCCCAGCGCTCAGGAGGCTGGGGCAGGTGGATCTCTGAGTTTGAGGCCAGTTTGCTGTTACATAGTCAGGCAAGACCATACCGAGAGACCGTGACTCTAAAAACAAGAGGTGCTGGGAGCTTCCTTCAAACTCAAAATTGTTTCACTGTACACGCCAGACAGGGATAATGAGATAAAGGTGTAAAAATGCCTTCTAACCCTTAGTTGGGGGAAATACTGCTTGTTTTTTGGTGAACTGAAGCTTTTCAGTGTGTGTATCTGGGAAAAGGAGGTTTGAGCTGTGGTGCTGATTGCAACAGACCTCAGGGCGGGGGTGGTTACGAAACCCAGCCCTTCATGGGAGGCTTGTCTCTGTTAAAGCCTTTCTCTCTTGCTCCAGTCAGAAAGCACAGGCCTCTCTTTAATGTTCTTCCTTCCTTCCTTTTCTTTCCTGGTGATGGACTGGAGGCCTCAAATCTGCTAAGTACAGGTCTTCCTCTGGTCCTCTCGCATGTTGTTTGGTTGAAGAGCTTTGGCAGGGAGGCAGCAGCAAGCCTTTCCTAATATTCCAAACATTTCAGCCTGCCGGGGTGACAGTGTCCAGGTCTGGTTTGTCGTCAGGTGTCTCGAGCTTTGGAGGGACTTCCTGAAGCAGCACGCAGGGTCAGCACAAGCAGTCAGGCAAGGCCACGTTCTCTTTCCCATCACAATGCATTGCAACATCGCCTGGCCTCGCAACAGAGACAGTATCATCACATTGCATCACTGTGGAAAGCAAGTTCAAGACACACCCCAGAGCTCCCTCTCACTTTGGTACAGGAGGGAACAAAGAATGGCGTGTGCAGTTTGTTCTCTGAACCAAACAGCGAGGTGCTTCCCAACTCCCCACATGAAAATCGTTACTGGAAAAGCACTAATCCTGACAAGCACTCAATTTTTTTTTATTATGTTTTGGGGTGTGTGTGCGTGCCACAGCGTTCCTGTGGAGGTCGGGAGACAACTTATAGGAGTCTGTTCTTTCCTTCCATGTGGTCCTGGGGATGGAACTCATCAGTCTTGGCAGTAGGAGCTTTACCAACTGGGGCATCTCATCAGCCAATTTTCTGCTTTTGTTTGTTTGAGACAGGATTTCTCTGTGTAGCTCTGGTTGTCCTGGAACTCTCTCTATAGACCAGGCTGGCCTCAAACTCAGAGATGTCCACCTGCCTCCTGGCCCTTAGTTACTTTTCTATGGCTATGATAAAACACCATGACCAAGGCAACTTAGAAAAGAAAGCTTTTAATTGGCTCACAGTTTCAGAGGGCTAGAGTACCTGATGGCAGAGAGCAGAAGCCACACAACATGCTTCTAGCTCACATCGTCCTGATGAGCAAGGAGAAGACAGAGCTGTGAATGGTGCCAGTCTTTTGAAACCTCAATTCCACCTGCCTCTTCCTCTGGAGTGCTGGGATTAAAGGTGCGCCACCTACCAGCTCCTTTTCTGCTATTTTTTTCTGGGGTTGGGTGGTGACAGGATCTTATTATGTAGCCCAGGTTGACCTTGAGCTAACAGCTCTCCTAATTCAGCACCTGGGTGCTCGGATTTCAGCTGTGCGTCTCTAGGTTCGTGTCTGTGATCACTGTTTTCTGCAGCACAGTTGAATGAATCTCTGAGAAACCTCATGTAGAAACTAAAGCCAGCGTCACTGGGTTGTATTTTTGGAGTTTCTTGTATTTTCTTTCTTTTTTTTTTTTTTTTTTTTTTTTTTTTTTTTTTTTTGGTTTTATGAGACAGGGTTTCTCTGTGTAGCTTTGGCGGCGCCTTTCCTGGAACTCACTTGGTAGCCCAGGCTGGCCTCGAACTCACAGAGATCCACCTGCCTCTGCCTCCCGAGTGCTGGGATTAAAGACGTGCGTCTTGTATTTTCTTTTCCTTCTGGTGCCAGGACTTGAACACAGGGTCATGTACATACTAGGTACATGCTTTGCCACAGGGCTATACCCTCAGCCTTTGTATTTTCAAAAGCTAATGTCTATATCTATATATTATATAACACATATATAATACATACACATATAAAAATTTCTACAATCTTATACTTTGAAGGCAGTCATTTAAAGTCCTATCTTGACTGTCAGAGGTAAGATGTAACCCTCAATAAGACAGAAATTGGTACCAAGATTATGGGGTATTGCTGTGACAGACCTGATCATGTTTTTGGGAGGATTGTGGAAGGACTTTGGAACTGTGGGCTAGAAAAGCCATTGAGTATTGGGCTGTTCTGTGGGAGTTTGGAAGACCAGATGTTGAGGGCAATACAGACGATGGAGGCCAGACTTGTGAAATTTTAGAAGGAGATTTAAACTTTGGGGGCNTTTGCTATTTTGAATTAAGATTATATGGTGTCTGGTCAGCTGCAGCTGAAGAATCAGCTGTGATGAGCAAGAGACCAGAACTAATGAAGTTTAATCTTTGCTTTACTGGGACAACCCATGCTGGTCAGCTGAAGCTGAGAAATAGAGGTAATTAAGAAGGGACCAGCATCACTGAGGTGAAATCTTTCTGGGAAGTGTTTCCTCAGAGTCAGCACATAGAAACTGTGTTCCAGAGGCAGCCAAGGTCTTACCTGGTGCTGGCAGCTGAAGTTGGTAGTGTAAGAGTCACCCAGGTGGTACTGATTTTGAAGTCATTAAGGGGTTGTGGAGCACAGTGGAGGCTTGGCACTGTGTGGCAACGTTGTCCCTGAAGAGAGCTCAGGAGAGGCTATTGGTGAAAGTGCAGCCTAGTTGTAGTAAGAGACCCCAACATTTTGGAGATGCCAGCACCACAGGATGGCCACAAAGAACAGCAGCAGTAACAGAGTGGAGATTGCCAGAGCCTACAGGACAAGCTGTATGTGCTGTAAAGGGTAGAAAATTGTGAGTGGCTCCCAGACACTGAGCTATTTACACAGTTGGAGTTTGGTTTTGCTTTGTTCAGATTGTCACTTTGCCCTGGTTCTTCTCTCTTGAGGTATAAAAATGCTCAAGTTATTTTTTTTTTTACAGGAGCCCACATTTAAGAAATTTTGAACACTTAAAGAGAATTTGGAGTTTTATAAGATTTTGTATTTTTTTTTCTTTGTTGGGGGTTTTCTGAGATAGGATCCTTGGCTATCCTTGGAACTTGCTATGTAGACCAGGCTGATCTCAAAAAGAGCTTGGATTCTAAAGGGAACTAGATATTTTAAAGAGACTAAATTTTTAAAATTCTTGTCTCATATGTTATACCCTAACCTCAGTTTCCCTCCCTCCGCTCCTCCCAGTCCTTCCCCCAACTTCCCCTCTCCCCCAGATCCTCTGGTTCCCTTCAGAAAAAAGCAGTAGGAGGAAAAGGGTCCCGAGCACAGGCAGAAGAGTCAGAGACAGCCCCACTCCCACTGTTAGGAGTCCCACAAACACCAAGCTATACAACATTAACACATATGCAGAGGACCTAGCTCAGACCCATACAGGCTCCCTGATTGTCACTTCAAGAAACTGAATTTTTAAAGTGTTTGAATTTGTGAAGACTGCAGTTCCTTTGTGAATTTGTGAAATGTTTTTTTTTTTAAATTGTGATATTGATATTAATGTATGGTCTTGGGATGAACAAGAAAGGGAAAGTCGTGGCTTAACACTGATTTGTGTGTGTCAAGTTGACAAGAGGTCAGGTGTCCCAGCTAGCTTTATGTCAACTTAGTACAAGTTAGAGTCATTGCAGAGGAGCGAGGCTCAATTGAGAAAATGCCTCCATAAGATCGGGCTGTACACAGCCTGTAGGGCGTTTTCTTAGTGATTGATGTAGGAGTGGCCGGCACATGGTCGGTGAGTCCACCTTTGGGCTGGTGTCCATTGCCCCTCAAATCTTCTCAAATCTTTTGTTAATTCCTCCACCCACCCTCACCAGTAAATCTTCAACAGAAGCTGCCAGTATTTGCTTTCTTTTAATTATTATAGCTCAATTTGGGATGTTCTAGAGTTTTCTATAAACAGAATCATGTGGAATACGGTCTTTATTTGATCTGGCTTTTTAAATAGAGCATAATTCCTTTGAGCTTTATCTGTGTTATACTCTGTACCTGTTGATAACGTTTCATTGCTAAGTGTCTTTCCACTGTAAAGTCACTGCCATTTGTACATAATTACACTCTAGCTGAAGGTTTACCATGAGCTACAGAGCAGTAGATCATTTACACTGATCATAAGGTTACTTCTGATTTTCTGAAGAACAGCTTAGGTGCTAAATATGTAACATATGCAGAACATGAGATAAAACCATATTGGAGTTTAAAAACACANATCACATTCATAGTCTTAGAAATGTGAAATTAGTCAGATGGTGGTGGCGCACGCCTTTAATCCCAGTACTCCGGAGGCAGAGGCAGGCAGATCTCTATGAGTTCAAGACCAGTCTGGTCTATAG
>LZPO01035050.1:15284-43173 GCA_001675575.1 Neotoma lepida | reverse complement strand
TTAATAATTTATTTAACTTTATTTTATGTGCATTGGCATGAAGATGTCAGATCCCAGGGAGCTGGAGTTACGGACAGTTGTGAGCTGCTATATGGGTGCTGGGAATTGAACCCAGGTCCTCTGGAAGAACAGTCAGTGCTCTTAACTGCTGAGCCATCTCTCCAGCTCCTGGATGCAGGCTCTTGAATTGAAACAAATATCTGCCTCAGATGTAGACACGGCTCCTCCATACACACGGGGTACTGACATGTATGGTCCCAACTGGGAGAGACTGGGAAAGGAGCCAGGCTGTGGCCTGAGTTAGCCCAGCAGCCTTGGACTCACTGCCTTGACAGTCTCTTGGCTGTTTCCTTGGTGTGGCTGTCCTACACTGGGGACATTAGCTAACTGTCTCATCAGCAGCTAGTGGGCTCCTCCCATTGTAAGCACAGCTCAGTCACGTGGGGACACCAGACTATTTGGGCTCAGCTTCACTTCCCCAGTGCTCAGAGGCCCCGGGTACCAGGGAGATGGGTGGGTTTCCTGAAGGAGGAAACGGAGCCTGGGTCTGGGGCTGCTAGACTCAGTTGTACTTCATATCTGCTTGGTGAGTTCTGAAATGTGCATGAGGTAAAGGCCTTGACTACTCTTACACGGCGCGTGGGAAGAAACTGGGCCTTCATGCCAGCAAGCAAGGGGTGTTACTAAGTCACACCCCTGAAAGTTTGTGGTAGGATTTTTTCCCCTGCAGTTCCCTGTGTGATGAGGGCTCCTGGACATTGTGGTGACTCCTCTCAACCTCTGGAGCCCCTTAGACTAGTGTTATGTTAGTGGGAACCCCACTTCAGCTGGGAAAAGTACCAATAGGTTTATGGGGCTTGGCTAATCCTGCGTTGTGCCCCTGGAGGCCCCTCACCCAGACCTGGGGACCCTCTAGCAAGGCCCCAAGGGTCATCTCAGGGGCCTGCCACTTAATGTATGGAGAAATGCCTCCGAGCTTTCTGGTGTCTGAAGNTNNCTGCCTAATCTTTTCTAGTTGTTGCTGCCAGCCGGAATGACCTCTTCCTCACAGCTTGAGATGTTGTCAGGCAGTCGACCTGAAGGGTACCACCAGACCCCTGCAGCTAGCTGACTGGGGCCAGGTGGGTGTGGATCATGCAGTCAGAGCAGGGTGGGGACTCCGGAGATTTTGCTGTGTGTTGGTGAGCTGGCGGCAGCTACACCCTTTCTTTACATGAGCACAGGGGAGAGCAAGTCCTGCCTCACCCTTCAGGGTTAAGGGAAGGCTCTAGTGGGGTGGGTGGGATGCAGCCTACCACACTCTTCTCTCCAGAGGGACGTAGTCTGTTCTGCTGGGTGCAGCCTTATCTGAAAGGTTTCCTGCAGGCTGTCATCTACTGGCAGACCCATACGCAAACACATTTTCACATTCCACTTTAATGCTCCGAGGAGCAGAGTTTTTTTTCTGAGGTTACACATTCTTCTAGCGTGATCTCTGCTTGAATGTGCAAGATGTGCAGGGCAATTGTCCATCTGTGTGCAGGGATTCCATGAGTGGGTGGGGGTGGGAGGGAGCCCAAGACATGTCTACCTGGACTGAAGTAGATGCTCAAGCATGCATCTGCTGTGTGGGGATGTCGGATACTTCCTCCCTGGGTTTCAGGGCTTTTTGGAATATTTCCAAGGGGATCGCTGTTTTGGCCTGAGAGACTGCCAGAGAGAGTGGCTGGCTGTTACTGCGTGCTGGGAGGGTGTGGAGTGGGTAGAAGGACCCAGGACTAGAGGGCAAAAATAAGGAGTAGGGTCAATGCGATTCTTTTTTAATGTTTAAAATTACGTTTATCTCTAACTGTGTGAATGTGTATGTACGAGTATGTATAAGTGTATGTCATATGTATATATGAGTGAGTGTATGTGTCTGTGTGTGTGAGAGTGTATGTGTCTGTGTGTGCATGTATGTGTGAGAATGTATGTGAGTATGTGTCTCTGTGTGTGTCTATGTGAGTGTGTGTGTGTATCTGTGTGTGGTAAGTATGTATATATGTCTACGTGTGGTGTGTCTGTGCGGTATGTGTACATATGTGAGTATGCTGTGTGTTTGATATGTGTATCTATGGTATGTATGCATGTGTGTGTCTGTGTGTGTGAGTAAAAAAAAGTATGTTGTCTGTGTGAGTGTATTGTGATGTGTGTGTTAGTATATGTGTCAGTGTGTGTTAGCATATATGTGTGTTTGAGTGTATATATGAATGTGTTTGTGTGTGCATGCATGTGTCCTTGTGTGTATGAGTGCATGTCAGGCTCAGTGGCAGGTGCCCTTATTCACTGAACCATCTCACTGGCCCGACCGAGGGCCTGAGAAAGTCCGCCNGCTCTGAGCTCTTCCCTCTCATGACCACTCTGCTTTTCCTTTCCCTTTTGTTGTTCGAATCTTAGATGGTCTTTTAATAAAAAACCCAGAGCCAGATATCAGGGTGAAAGCTGAAAGATCAGAGAAGCAGAGCAGCAGCCACTAGTTCTTACCTCTACGAAATCCTCAGTCTAAAGAGAGTGAGTTCCTGTTTCCTCACTCCTTNTATACCTTTCTCNNCCCTGCCATCACTTCCTGGGATTAAAGGCNTGTGTGCTTCCCAGTACTGGGATTAAAGGTGTGTGCCACCACTGCCTGGCTCTGTTCCCAGTGTGACCTTGAACTCACACAGATCCAGACCAATCTCTGCCTCCCNAGTGATAGGATTAAAGGTGTGTGTTACCACTGTCTGGCCTCNATGTCTAATCTAGTGGCTTGTTCTGTTCTCTGATCCTCAGGCAAGTTTATTAGGGTACACAATCTATCACCACACACTTCTGGGCTTCCTCTTCCATCTTCCTTGGAAAGGTTTTCTCAGGAGCATCTGGGAAATGTGTCCACTCAAGATCCACCTCAGGCCCAGTCAAGGAACCTCTGAGGTGCAGCCTTTGTCCACGTTCCTTGGGTGGTTCTGAAGCTGGAGTTGAGAACCACTGCTCTAGGGAAACAGGACAGCCGAGCAGAAGCTTTTCTGGGAGTTAAGCCTTCACGGAGGGCTCAGTGTTGTGATTTTCATCTTTAGGGAAGACGGAAGACTGTTCCCTGTAGTAACTTGTAGTTTTCCTGGGAACATGACTTTGAGTGCACAGCTCCAAAGCCAGTGCTTAACCTGGAATTGCTTGTTTGACTGAGCCCTGCAATCCCGAGACACCACAAGTGTTCATTCTGAGTCATCCCGTCCCGTGTGTGTGTGTCCCCATGAGCAGCAGCACACAGCAACCCCAAGGAAGTGACCCAAAGCCCATTTCTCTNTGGAAATTGGCTCATAGAGAAGTCCAGCTGCTAAGTGCAAGTGTGGAAATGAGAAAGTGAAGATGCTCAAGAGAAGGTGGCTCCAGGCCAGAAACTGGAAGTAGGGTTGAGTGTAGGAGGGCTTTCCTGGGTGGTTGGGCTTTTGTCTGTGCTGTGAGCAGCGGCCTGGCTGAACCCCTTGTCTCTGGCCCTCNTGTGCCTGGCATGCTGGCTTGTCAGTGTCTCAGGCCCAGAAGTGGGTCCAGAGGATTTTACAGCTCCCTGGAAAAGGTCTCTGATGTCAAGGAACACATACTATGTTATTATTATTATTATTATTATTATTATTATTATTATCATTATTATTATTATCATTATTATTATTATCATTATTATTTTCCAAATTGAATCTCCAGCCCATGCTGGGCAAGGGCTCTACCACTGAGCTACACTCCCACTTCTGGCACACGGCTATAAACAAGGCTTCAGCACCTGGCAGTCAGCTTTCAAGGAGGAAAGCTTTGCTTTAACTCAGGTTTCAGAGGTTGGTGTCAATACTTGGCTGGCCCTGTTGCTTTGGGGCCTGAGGTAAGGTAGCAGCTGATTACAGAGCATGTGAAAGACAAGTGGGCAGGGCTAAGGTTCCAATATCCCCTTCAAGGGCACCCCCAGTGACCTAACCCCTCTCACTAGGTCCCACCTCCTACATGTTCAACTGCAGGCTGGTGATCAAACCTTTGTCACATGGGCCTAGGGGACATTCATCTAAACCATAGCAGCTTCCAAATTTCTGTCCTTGGAAGTGTGGGCCAAGACATCTTTATAAAAAGTTGTGTCACTGCCAAAGCCCCACAAGGGAAGAAGGTGCAGAGGAGACTACGGGGGGAGGTGCGGGGGCTCCAGGGATGTTTATTGAAAACACAAAGCCCCTGAGTTGCACCTAAAAAGTATCCTNAAAGAGCTATGAATTGTAGAACAGAAGTTGCTGGTGAAATGAAAATTCATTTTGAAGTCTGGGAAGTGCCTGCATTGAACATGTTGTTACCCTGGATCTAAGATATGGAAGAACCAGGTCTGATNATACACACCTGTAATCTCAGTACTCAGGAGGCTGAGGCAGGAGGATTGCAAGTTGGGGGACAGTTTTGGTTACATAGCAAGACCCTGTCAAAAACAAACAAAACAAAAAACCTCCAAACTATCCATCAAACCAAAACAAAACAATAAAGAGTAGGAAGGGCTCCAAATGACCAAATTAAATGCTCTTAAACTTAGAGGTGGATGGATTTATTTTGACTCAATGTTGGAGGTCCAGTCCATGGCTGTTTGGATCCACACTCTTGAGCAGAACGTATTGGCAGTGAGAACATACAATAGAGGATGTACACAGTGGGCAGGAGGCAGGGTAGGTGTGGAGAGAAGTAGGCAAGGTTACTATACTCCCAAGCACCCACCTCCTCCAGCTAGGCCTTCAGAACCTCACAAAATAGTGCCACCATTTGGGGACAAAGTATTTAAAACAGAGCCTGTGTAGGACATGTCACATTATAATAAGGTCCTGCCTGGGAGGACCAGAGATGCTCCTAATTGTGGTCACTGAAGTGAGACCCTGTCCTCTCTGTCTTCAGGTATCGGGTAAACTTCAGACCCAGATTNGTCACTAGGTACAAGACAGTGACACAGTTGGAATGGAGATGTTGTCCTGGCTTTAGAGGAGCAGACTGCCAAGAAGGTCCCAAAGACCCCCTGAAGACTCCCCGGCCCCCACCTGCTCGACCAAGAAACAACCTGAAGAAAGCCACAGGTAATGTCTCATTGGTACCCTGTTGTGCGTGGTCACCTTTATTTTTAATAAAGATTTATTTATTTCTGTATGTAAGTGTGCTCTATCTTCATGTATGCCTTTGTGCTAGAGGAGGGCATCAGATCCCACTAGAGATGGTTGTGAGCCACCATGCGGTTGCTGGGTATTGAACTCAGGACCTCTGGAAGAGCAGTCAGTACTCTTAACCTCTGAGCCATCTCTCCAGCCCCGCGTGATCACCTTTAATGTTCCTAGTGTTGTTGCAAATGGCAGGGTCTATGATGGACAATTGAACAATACTCACATAGTGGAAGTGTATTTGAAGGGCAGGAACAGTTGGGTGGCACACTTCCTTGCGAGNAAATTGTTTCCTTAGGGCCANGTGTCAAGCACTTCCTTTATTCTTNTATCTGAATTTAAAGGAGTTAAGATTCTGTTTTAAAAATAGGTAGGTTAGCCAGGAGTGTTGGTGCACATCTGGGAGGCAGAGGTAGGAGGATCACTGAGAGAGTCTGAGGCCAGCCTGGGCTACATAGTGAGATTCTGTCTCAATAAATGAATTAACCAAAACTGAACAAANTAAAAATAAAAATAGACTGGTCCCTCTCTGTTTGGATCAGCTATTTGCAAAGCTAAGCCAAAGTCAGAATTCTCCTGTGTTGTTTGCCTTTGCTCTTAAGCATAAAATGGACAGGATGAAGTTCTATGGGTAACTTTTTCCCTTACTATTTTGCCGTGTATAACTTTATTCCCCCTTTTTAATTTCAAAGAAATACTGACCAACTTTCCCTGTGAAATTAAATGTTTAAATTGTTGTTGGTTTTTATTTTTCCATGAGAAGTTTTAAGTTTTGGAATAGTAATGTGTCAGAATATTTTTTGTAAAATAGATTGTTAAATAAATTTCATTACCAAAACAATGGACATAAATTAAAGAGTATTTGTAAAACATAGGAAAATACATGTTTTTTATTTTAAAATAGTACATTTTCAAGATTGAATGTGTTCAAGATATACAAGGCAATGACTTGACATCACGTAGAATGTGGATTGATGAGCGCATTTAATATACTAATCACTACCCATGCTGTACCTGTACCAATGCTGATCCTGGAATGTATTCATATTAATAACCAAAGTGAGATGCCTTTGGTCAATATCTCCCCACTTCTCCCAGCCCCAGCCCCTGGTACCCCCCATTCCTGTGTCTGTGAGTTTGACTATTCAGATTCCACGCATAAGTAAGGTCCCTTGTATTTATTTTTCTGTGCCTGGGTTATAGTCTCCACACAATGTCCTCTAGGTTATCTATCTGTCACGAGTGGCTAGACTTTCTTTTTTCTTTTTTAAATAGTGTGTGTGTGGTATGTGTGTCTGTCGTCTGTCTCTGTGTGTGTTGCCCATGTTTGAAGAGGCCACAGAGGGCATCAGNTCCCTTGGTTGTGAGTTACAGATATTTGTGAGCTGTCCTTTGTGGGAGCTGGGAACTGAACTCAGGTCCTCTCTGAAGAGCAGCAACTGTTCTTAATCTGTAAGCCCTCTCTCCAGCCCTGTATCTGTATCTGAACACNGTTACTATGTTAGGTGAATTTCAGTGAGAAGCCCGTTGTGGCGTTTTATGCCTGTAATCTCAGCATGCAGGAGGCAGAGGCACAAGGACTGTGGGTTCAAGGACCGCATCTAAAAAATGCCTGCCCTACAAATATTTCTTAATCTTCTTTATCTGGCAGGCTGGATATGAGCTACTTGGGCTAAGTATAACANGAAAAAAACACAGTTCCTGACAAGATAAGTGTTGGGCAATCATTGTAGGGCATTGTGATGGATGCTCTGGGGGAGATGTGAAGTAGGGGCCTGCCGAATCCCAACAATTTGTTTAGGTCCAGGTTTTATTTATCAAAGTTTAAACAGATGTGTAGCTTCACAAATCAATCGGTTTTATGAGGACTAGTGGGAAGGACAGTGATGACATTTTTCACTTTCTGCCTCGGAGGTAACTTACGTCAACACTTTTGCTTTTTCTTCCTGTGCTCAGGACTGAACCCAGGGCCTTGTTCACGGTAGGCAGGTGCTCTGCCCTGGAGCCATGACTCTGGCTCATTCGAGCACTGGCTGAGTCCAGGAATTTACCTCCTTATCTATTGTTCTCGTTATGGAAGGTGAAGATGTGTCCCCTTTGTCCACTCCATAACAGTGTTTTCCAGTTACACCATTTTTTGCATGATTGATATTTGCTGTATACATGTAGTAACTATTAGAATTGTATAGCTGTGCCCCACAGTGCACTATGAATTCCTTAGAGTTAGTAACTGTGTGTGTTTTCCTTTGCTTGGTTTTCAATGCTTTTGNGCCAACCCAAACTCGTCTCTGGTTATCTTTGTGTCCCCTCGTTAGGTCCAGGCACAGCAGCAGCATTTGCTTGAAGAGATTCTTCAGGAATCTTCTCACTTATCCCGCCGTGACTAACCATCCTCCTTCNGTCACCCCGGGGGTCTTAACCCTCCTCTCTTAGTTGGAATCTGTGCCCTCGGCTCATTTCTTCGTCTGGCTTGAACACGGCCTTCCGTTGCTGCTTTTTCCTTTTCTTTCCTTTTTTCCTTTGAGATAAGGTCTCATATAGCCCAGGCTAGCCTCAAACTTTCCATGTAGCTAAGAATAACCTTGAATTTCTGGTCCTCCTATATCTGTCTCCCAAGTGTTTATAGGTGTGGTTCATGCCTGGCTCATGAGGTTTTGTAAATAAAACCCAGGGCTTTTTTGCATTCAAGGCAAGCAGTCTACGACTGAGCTATATACGTCCCCAGCCCCTCCAGTAGGTTCATGAAAAGATTATATGGGAGGTAAACTTTTATTTTGCATTGTGTAATATGTAATGTGTGTGTGTGTGTGTGTGTGTGTGTGTGTGTTTGCAGGGGTGTAGGCACATGATTTTTCCTCAGAATTTTTAAGACATTGCTTAGTTTTCCTGTGGGTTTCGATATTACTATTACCCAGTCTGAGAACACATGATTCCAATTTTTATGTGCTTTGGGGGTGGTCCTTGTCCCTCCCTTTTTATTGCCACATTAATTGGATGTTATAAGAAAGGGAAGAGAACATTTATTTTCTGGCTGTTCATTAGAAGAAGAAGCACACTTACAACCCAGCTCTTCGAAGGCTACAACAGAAAGATTCTAAGTTTGAGGCTAGTGTAGTTTACACAGTGAGACCATGTCANGAAAACGAACACGCTTGCTTCTTACTTTCTGGAGTGTCATTTACTGGCTGTAGAAGACTGTAGTAAGTACAACCCCCTGGTTTTGGTCACTCAAGTTGTAAATAATTTTTCATTATTATAGATTGTATTATTATTATTTGATCAGGGCAGGGTTTGAGACAGGGTCTCACTATGTATCCATTGGCTGATCTGGAGCTCACTATGTAGACCAGGCTGGCTTAGAATTCAGAGTTCTCTGCCTCTGCCTCCTGAGAGCTGAGATTAAAAAGTATGCATTACCATACCCAGCTGCCCTGTGTTTTATTTTGTTTTGTTTCCTTTGCTCAAAACAGCATTTTAGTTATCTATAATTCTATAGATCACTTTTTTCTAATATCTTTATTTATTTATTTTAAATTTAACTTCTTTATTGATTCTTTGGGAGTTTCATATTATGCACCCCAATTCTGCTCACCTTCCGGTCCTCCATATCCTCCCCCCACTCCTGCAGCACCCCCCAAAAGAAAACAAAGCAAGCAAGCAACCAAATAAAAACAAGAACAAAACGAGATGAACCTCTTCACTTCTCCTTCTTTCTCACCTGACCAACACCTCTTCATTCGTCCTGGTGGCATTGGGGGCCTCAGTGTGTCATACGGTATACACCCTTTTGTCCAATCAGCTTTCCTAGCAAATGTTCACTGCAATGAATCACTGGTCTGGTTCAAGGCCTCTGGTTTCTGGCTCAACATCATCACTGGATCCTAACCCTAACTCCTCTGGGATATCCTGTGGCCACCCCGAGTCATGCAGGTCCTGTGGGTATCCTTCCACAGGACCAATCCCTTCATGAGCTCCAGCAGGTCNTAGATGGGGTAGATGTTAGGGTGGGCCAACCCAAGGCCCAGCTGTGGGCCTGGGTGGTAGCTAAGTTAGTCAGTCCGGGCCACTAGGACCACCCACTTCAGGCAGGGGCGGAGTCAGCTCCCCAATGCCCTTGCTCTGAGTTCACCCTCTCCTGTGGTGAGGGGTGGGGCCATCTATTTTCCTAGTATCTTAAGATAGAATAAAAATTCCAATATGTTCTTTAGAGTTCTCTGCAGGAAAGCACTTGCTTAGGAGTTTGGNCATTTGGTTTTGAGTCTTGCTTTCCTGCTAAGCGGTTTTTAATAAATAAAAGCTGCTTGCTATTGCAATCTTGTGTTAAAGTTACGAGAAGAGATAAGAATCATGAAACTGAAATACCTACAGCATTCTGGATTCCAGGCTCTTTCACTGTTAGGCACACATACATTGTATGTGATTGCATCTGGGTTGTTTGGCATTTTCCTTCCCATGCCAGGCTTGCTAGTGAGAGCCTGTCCAGAGTTCCTCTACCATCAGAGTTCCTATGGCCATCCAGGGTGCGGCCGCTTTGCTTCTTACTCTTTATTCAGTTGCTGTAGGTTTCTGTAGCTTCTTTCTTTTCTTTCTTGTTTAACTTAGTGTTCTCTCTTTTGATGTAATCCCATTTCTAATTTAGTGCTCTGTCTATTGATGTAATCCCATTTCATGACTCATTGCCGTAATTATTTTCTGTCTTTTGGATTGTTTTTCCTGGGTTCTTTTTCTCAGAGTAAGATTATTAGAAATTGAATGTTTATATGCTTCTTTCTTTTTCTTTTCATTTTTCCTCCTATTTTTTGTGCTGGGGATTGAATCTAAGACTTCACACATGCTAGGCAAACATCTTTGCATTTAGTATCCACAATCTTNATAACAAGGGCAAACAAGNCTCTTCGCATAAGGATGCTAAGCAAAGTGAAAAAAGATTTCTGGAGGTGTTTTGAGGACAACCTCAACTATGGGATGTCATTGCCAGAAGTCAGATCTCTCTAAAGTGCTTTGTGGCTTTTTATCACCAGCAGTCAGCTAGCGGGGTATCTACAGTTCACTGAGAATGATGTGTTCATATGATACAGTAGATAATATGATATGATATCGTGACATCAGAGTAAAAGACAACACTAATTATCTTGCTTCATGTGCATACTTTCCACAACCCTGGTGGGGTGCCCATCTTCTTTATAGAGGAGGGCAGTGTAGCTCACAGAAGTTAATNAACCTTGAGCACAAACTGTAAATAGCAGAACCAGAATAGAAAAGAGAGCTGCTTGACTCCACACCTGCTCTCTGCCACAGAACTGATTGCAGTCAGTGGGGCTGCCATGGAAGGCTTCAGTATCTTCTACAGGCACCTGATAGAAACTGGTCGTTCATGTCCTGCTCTTTCTTTCAGATACTGATCCAAGCCGAGTCTCACAGCCTAAGGAAACTTTGTCACCGANGGATGCAGCGGAACCAGGTCAGGTAGCAACAGATCCAAGGCAAGGTCCTCCAGAACTTCAGCAAACAAAGGTCCAGGTGCTGGAGGAGAAGGTTGTCCGACTCACCAGGATGGTGCTGGATCTCCAGTCCTCCATGGCAGGATTGAAGGAGAACCTCAAACACACTATTCAAGATGATGGCAGCAAAGGGCCAGCCCCNTGGCTCGGTCACCTGCACCCGCAGCCNACCCCTGACAGCACCTTTGTGGGAGACACAGAGCCGAGCCAGCTTCCTGGCCTCCTCAATAGCAAGGAACCTGGCATGAAGGACATCAAATCTGAATTGGCTGAAGTCAAAGACACACTGAGGACCAAGAGTGATAAGCTGGAAGAGCTAGATGGGAAAGTAAAGGGCTATGAAGGGCAGCTCAAGCAGCTACAGGAGGCTGCCCAGGGCCCCACAGTCACCATGACAACCAANGAGCTGTACCAAGCCTATGTGGATAGCAAGATAGAAACCCTGAGAGAGGAGCTCATGGAAGGCATGGACCGGAAGCTGGCCGACCTGAAGAACACATGCGAGTACAAGCTGGTGGGTCTGCAGCAGCAGTGTGACGACTATGGGAGCAGCTACCTGGGGGTGATAGACCTGATTGGGGAGAAGGAGACGAGCCTGAAAAAAGACATTGCCGACCTTCGAGCCCGGCTGCAAGATCCCTCAGCCCAACCAAGTTGCTGTGACAGTCAAAAGAACGGTGACTTTGGCCAACAGATCAAGACATTAGACCAGAAAATCGAGAGAGTTGCTGAGGCCACCAGGATGCTGAATGGACGGCTGGACAATGAGTTTGACCGCCTCTCCGTTCCAGAGCCAGATGTGGACTTTGATGCAAAATGGAACGAGCTGGATGCGAGGATCAACGTGACAGAGAAGAATGCAGAAGAGCATTGCTTTTACATCGAGGAGACCCTTCGGGGGGCCATCAATGGTGAGGTAGATGACTTGAGGCAGCTTCTCAATCAGAAAATTCACTCCCTGGAAGACCGTCTGGGGATCGTTCTGCAAGTGGCCAACAGCTCAGAAGTGGATTTGACACCAGTGGGCCCTGCCTTGCCGGGGCAGCCAGGGGCAGGGAATGAGCAGGTCCTAATGGAGTTGAGCCGCCTGAAGGACAAAGTTCAAGTGGTTGAGGACATCTGCCTGCAGGGCTTGCCTCATGGGATAGATGGTACTTTGCCAAGTGGAGAGGACCTCACACATGTCAGCCTAAACCTTTTGGAATCCCTCAATGATACAATGCACAGGCAGTTCCAAGAAACGGGTCGTAGCCTCCAAAAACTTCGGGAGGACTTCATCTCTCTTCATTCTCAACTGAATCNCTCAGAATGTAAGGGGACTTGTCTGCAGAGCAGAATGAGTGACAGCGGAGCCGGTGACAGTGCCGAAGCAAGTGGGTTTACTAAGACAGGGAGGCCAGAGAGGACAGAGGGGATTGTCCCTTCTCCTGGGGCCCCTGTGGCTCCATGCTGTGGCCAGCTGGAGGAGCGCTGGCAGAGGCTGCAGAACCAAGTGCTGGCTGAGCTGGACACGTGTAAGGAGAGTGCTCACGGGGTTCAAAGTGGGATGTCCNCGGTCGAGGGCAGAGTGTCTCAGCTGGAACAGACATGCAGCAGGCTGGATGCCATCTCAGGGGGTCTGCAGAGGATCAAGGAGGGGCTCAGTAAGCATGTGGGCAGCCTGTGGAACTGCATCCGGCAGATGAACGGGACGCTCAGGTCACATTCCAGAGACATTTCTGGCCTCAAGAACTCCGTGCAGCAATTCTACAGCCACGTTTTNCAGATCTCTACAGACTTGCAAGATCTGGTTAAGTTTCAGCCATCAGCAAGTAAGTGGATTGACAGCCCCAACCCACTGTATGCATTTGCAGCGTGTGGCAGAGCTATGCTAGCATTTTGGATGGTTTTGGAATTAACTGCATCAGGGTCTCTNCAAATATGATCCATAGATCAGTGACNNTTCGTGAGTCAGAAGCAACAAGCCGATACTGAGGATACTGACCAGGCTGGGGATGGAGCTTAGCTGGCAGAGTGCTTACCTAGCATGCATGAGGCCCTGAGTTCAATTCCCAGCACCACCTCAAGGAATGTATGGTGGCTAGAACTTGGGAGGTGAAGGCAGGAAGATCAGAAGTTCACAGCCAACCTAGGTAACATGAGACCCTGCCTCAATATACACACACTCAGTCACATACATACTCACAGGCTTGCGCACACACCCCTACACACACACACACACATACACATACACACACGAACACAAAGTTCAAGGCCAACCTAGATTATGTGAACCCCTGTCTCAAAAGAAACACACAGTCACACACACACACACATACACACACACACACACACATGCATTCACACTCACATACATGCTCACATATGCAGCCCCCATTTACACACACACTTACACATGAACACTTACACACTCACATGCGCACATACATACATACACACACCCCAGGAATTTCTAAGACTATATAACTTCACGGCAACATTCAAGCACATGATCTGTGTGCTTTATAAAAGTGTCAGTTTGTAACACATTGAAAGCAGGAAAGGAAAGTCTAATTCACCACAGACAGATGGCAAAGAATTGATCTGTGCTACATGCTGGGGACGGTGAGAAGGAACCACACAGAGACTCAGGGCGGTGTGTTGTCTCTGCCTGTGCCAAGAGAATCCCTTCTATGCTAACTCATTTTCTTCTTGTGTTGTTACCGTCTTTGTCACCATCTTTTCCATTTCCTAAGACCTGGTACAGTCATGGCAGGTAGGGTGACACCATATTATGTTCATAGATACAGACAGGAGCATGGCCAAGAGTGCTTTGAGGGCAATAACTGGAAAGTCCCATTGTGCTGTGACCTAGGAAGCTCAACATAGAGCTAAAAGCAGTGCCCACTGCAGCACAGACACCCAGCAAATGTTTAAGTGACTGAGTGATGGTCTCTTGACAGTTTTGAGGAATGTATGTCATAGTGATAGTTTTGCTTTAAGCCAAACACTCGAAGGATAAAGATGCTTCCATCTGTTCTTCTCTTTTCCACAGCCCCAGGAACAGGTCAGCCCTTTCTAATTGGAGGCAAGAAGAGAGGTTGTCCTAGTTAGGGTCACTATTGCTATGATGAAACACGATGACAAAGCAACTTGAGGAAGAAAGGGGTTATTTGGTTTATACTTCACTGTCCATCATTGAAGTCAGTCAGGACAGGAACTCAAGCAGGGCAGGAACCTGATGCAGAGGCCATAGAGATTTACTTACTGGCTTGCTCCTCATGGCTTGCTCAGCCTGCTTTCTTATAGAACCCAGGGCTACCAGCCCAGGGATGGCATCCCCCACAATGGGCTAAGCCCTCCCCCCCACTACTTAAGAAAATTCCTTTCAGGTCTGCCTACAACCCAATCTTACATAGGCAACCCCCCATTATTAAACACAGGTTCTTTTCTCATACAATATAATCTGAATACAGTACCCCCCTCAACTCCTCCCGGTTCCTCCCCACCTCCCCTTCCCTTTGGATCTACTCCCTTTCTGTCTCTCATTAGAAAGAACAGGCTTCTAAGAGATAATAACCAAACATAACAAAATAAGGTATAATTAGATAAAACAAAACCATCATATCAAAGTTGGACAAGCTAAGCCAACAGAAAAACAAGAGTCCCAAGAGCAGGCACAAGAATCAGAGACCTACTTGTTCACATACTCAGGAGTTCCATAAAAACACTAAACTGAAAACCATAATAAATATGCAGAGGACCTGGTGCAGACCCCTGTAGACCCTGTTCTTGCTGCTTCAGTGTCTGTGAGTTCATATGAGCTTTGCTTAGTTGATTTAGAGGACCTTGTTCTCCCAGTGTCCTCCATCCTCTTTGTCTCCCCTACTCCTTCTGTTTCCTCTTCCTTGGTGTTCCCTGAGCTGAGGGGAGGGATTTGATGGAGACATCTCATTTAGAGTTGTGTGTTCCAGTGTGTTTCTGCATGTCCGGCTGTGGGTCTCTGGATCTGTTCCCATCTGTTGCATAAGGAAGCCTCTGATGGTGGCTGAATAAGGCACTGACCTATGAGTAGAGCAGAGCATCGTTAGGAGTCATTTTATTATTGCTTTCCTCTGCCTTAGGTTTCCATACTGCCCTCAAATGCCCCTCAATTCTAGCTGTCTCTCCTTCATTCCCTCTCTTAATCCCCTCTCCCCTCTCCTTCCCTACCTGATCCTCCCATTCTTGTCTCTCCCTGACTCCCCCTCCAAACCCTTCCACCCATAAAATCTATTCTATTTTCCTTTCTTGGGGAGATCCCACCCCTAGTCCCTTCCTCTCTGCCTATCCTCTCTGAGTCTACAGATTGTAGCTAGATTATCATTTATTTAACATCTAGTATCCAGATATAAATGAATACATACCATATTTATCTTTTGGGCTACCTCACTCAGGATGATTTTTTTCTAGTTCCATTCATTTGCCTGCAAATTTCAAGATGTCATTTTTTAAAAAAAGGGCTGATGAATACTCCATTGTATAAATGTACCACATTTTCTTTGTCCATTCTTCTGTTGAGGCACATCTAAGTTGTTTCCAATTTCTGGCTATTATGAATAGAGCAGCAACAAACATGGTTGAGCAAGTGTCTCTGTTGTAGTATGAAGTGTCCTTTGGGTATATGCCCAGGAGTGGTATAGTTGGATTTTGAGGTAGATCGATTCCCATCTTTCTGAGGAACCACCATACTGATTTCCATAGTGGCCGTACAAGTTTGTACTTCTACCAGCAATGGAGAAGTGTCTCCCTTGCTCCACATCCTTGACAACACGAGCTGTCACTTGTGTTTTAGATCTTAGCCATCTGACAGGTGTAAGATGAAATCTCCAAGTAGTTTTGATTTTCATTTCCCTGATTGCTAAGGATGTTGAACATTTCTTTATGTGTTTTTGGCCATTTGAGTTTCTTCTATTGAGAATTCTGTTTAGATCTGTATCCCATTTTTTAACTGGGTTATTTGGTTGATACTGAGTTTCTTGAGTTCTTTATAGATTTTGGATATTAGCCCTCTATCAGATGTGGAGTTGGTAAAATTGTTTCCCATTCTCTAGGCTGCTGTTTTGTCTGAGTGACTGTGTCCTTTGCCATGCAGAAGCTTTTCAGTTTCATGAGGTCCCATTTATTGTTGATCTTAGTGCCTGTGCTCATCTCTTGTGCCAGTGAGTTCAAGGCTATTCTCCACTTGCTCGTCCATCAGGTTCAGTGTGTCTGGTTTTATATTGAAGTCTTTAATTCATTTGGAGTTCAGTTTTGTGCAGGGTGATAAGTATGGATCTATTTGGATTCTTTTATATGCAGCCATCCAGTTTGACCAGCACCGTTTGTTGAAGATGTTGTCTTTTTTCCAGTGTGTATTTCTGGCTTCTGATGGAGATATTGTTCTGTATGCTGTAAATATGTGTTGCTCTGATTGATTGATAAATAAAATGCTGATTGGCCAGTAGCCAGGCAGGAAGTATAGGCGGGATAAACAAACAAGGAGAATTCTGGGAAGAGGAAGGCTGAGTCAGGAGATGCCAGCCGCCTCGGAAGGAACAACATGCCTGTAGACNGGTAAAGCCACAGAATACGTGGCAAAACATAGATTAATAGAAATGGGCTGAATTTAAGTATAAGAGCTAGTCAGTAATATGCCTGAGCTAATGGCCAAACAGTTGTAATTAATATAAACTTTTGAGTTATTAATTTATAAGTGACCGCTGGGTGGGCTGGACCGAGTGGGGCCTGGCGGGACCCAGACAAACATTCACCTACAGGCTTCTTTTTTTTTTAAATCAAAAATCAGGTGTCCACAGCTGTGTGGGTTTATGTCTGGGTCTTTGGTTTGATTGCATTGATCACTGTGTCTGTTTTTATGACAGTACCATTGCTAGAACTTTGTAGCATAGCTTGAAATCAGGAATGATGAGAGCTATGGCAGTTCTCCTATTGTTCAGAATTGTTTATTGTTCAGGATTATTTTAGATATCCTAGGTTTTTNTGTGTGTGTGTTTTCATATGAAGCTGAAAATTATCCTTTCAAGATATGTAAAGACTGGTGTTGGAATTTTGATGGAGATTGCACTGAATCTGTAGATTGCTTTTGGTAGGATGGCTATTTTTACTATATTAATCTTACCGATCTATGAGCATGGGGGAATCTTTCCTTCTTCTGATATTTTCTTCAATTTCTTTCTTCAGTGACTTGAAGTTTTTATCATTTGTTTGGTTAGAGTTATCCCAAGATATTTATATTATTAGAGGCTTATGAAGGGTGTTATTTCCCTGATCTCTCTCTCACTCAGTTTGTCCTTTGTACATAGGAGGGCTACTGATCNTTGTGAGTTAATTTTGTATCCAGCTACTTTGTTAAAGTGTTTATCAGCTGTAGGAGTTCCCCAGTGGACTTTTTAGGGTCTCTTATGTGCAAATGAAGATATCTTGATTTCTTCCTTTAAAATTTGTATTTCTTTGATCTTCTTCAGTTGTCTTATTGCTCTAGCTAGGACTTCAAGTACTATATTGAATATAGAGAGAGTGGACAATCTTATCTTTTTCCTGATTTTGGTGGAATTGCTTTGTCTCCATTTAAAGGAAGTTGATATTGGCTGTAGACCTGCTGTAAATTGTGGAGGCATTTTCTTAATTGAGGTTCTCTCCTCCCAGGTGANTTTAGCTTGAGTCAAGTTGACACACAACTAGCCAGCACAGAGGTCATGTTTATAAAACACCTCTGTGCACCAGCATGGTCCTAGTCCTCTAGGGCCACTAGCTTATAAGCCCAAAGCCATTCCNCATGGATGGCAGAGTTTTCTGGAGGGAAATGTGAACCACGTTCCATAGCTTGTAGGTGGAGCTGGGATGGGAGCTGGCATGACACAAAGACCATTGTGTCACCACATAGCACTCAGCATTTTGGGTCTCCCAGAGTTGAATGCAGACTTCCAGGGCCCACAGCTGTGTGCTGAGGAAGCTATTTCCCAACCTCCTCTCTCCTTGCTTTCTCTTCTCTTGACCCTCCCCTGCAAGCCTGTCATCTTTTCTACCGTGTTAACTCTGGGTGACACAGAGCTGAGCCTTCCTGGCTCCCAAGCCTGTGGTAATTTCTGACTAGGCCCCCACTGAGGAGGAGCTGTGGAGAGGGCCAAGGCCAGGTCCCTGACACCTCCTGAGGTGTGGGGAGAGTTCATGGTAGTCGAGTAGACATGCTCTGGATTTTGTCCCTAAGCATGGTGCTCATTTTGTAGATAAGGAGTCANCAGGGCCAAGCAGGACTGGAAACTGGCCACTGTCACCAGGCTTAGTTATCTGCAGGACACAGTCTCCACCTCAGATCTNTCAGCTCTGAGATATCTCTGGAATGTAGCATTCAGGTCATGAGCTCTGTGTGCTCACAGGGCAATTGTCCCTTGTGGTCAAAATGCTGTCTGGACTGTGCTTTACAATAACAGATGCAGCCAGATATTTCCAGTTAATTGGCAGTGCTGGGCAGCGTGGGAATCTGTGTCCATTCTGAGGCAGANTTGGAGATTAGTAACTCTGGAGACAATGTGGTTTTCACATACCATCTTTCCGATTGGGGTTATGTGGGCTTGGGAGAACTTTTGATTGAGAGGAGTCAAAAATTAAAGAGGAGTTTTCGGTGACCTCCAGAGCCCCGGGGCCCAGGAGACCTGGAACCTGGAGTGACTCTGGAACTAAGGTTAAAGTCACATGTCAAACAGTTAAAAGGCAACAGAACATTTACTGAGTACCGACTGTGNGTGAGGCTCTGTGAGGGGCACAGAGATCACAGGTACCACCCTCCATCATAAAGCATCCTCAGGTCCATGGAGAAAGTGCACAGTCTGCACACAGTGAAGGGAGTGTTAAAGTACAGTGGGCTGTGCAGGGATCCTGCTGTCAGTGCACCCCTCATACATAGTAGATGTGTCTTAAGAGGTGGCAAAAGGGAATAAAAGTCTGGTATCGAACCAGACAGACAAAGAGGTTCACAGGAATTGGCTGCTCCCCAGCCTCCTTAGATGTGTGGAGACCCAGAGGGCTTCGCAAAGGAAGAAGCCTCAGAGCTGAGCCTCCAAGCTTAAGCAATCACTGAACTGAGTTAAGAGAGATGACAGGGTGCGTAGTGAGGTGAGAGGAGGACAGAAACTTCTGGAAGAGTGTGTGTGAATNGATAACTAAGAAGTGGGTGGAATTCAAAAGGCAGGAAGAAAAGGCATTTGTGGGAAGACTTTGGTGTGAAAGGGTGTTATTTTTTTTTTGCTATGTAATTTCCTTACCCACTCTTGGTGGTAGTTATTTTTCCATTAGACCTAGGTCAGGAGCTTGCACAGGGCTAGGCTCAGCTCTTCTGTGTTGTGTCAGCCTGAGTCAGTCACGTACCCACTTAGCTCTACTTTGTGCTTGACAGGAAGGTTCAAATTCACATGGGCCACAGACCTGGAGTCTCAGTGACCCTCCATGTGGCCCCTTTCCTCACGTGTCCATGTGGTTTCCTCATACCCTGCTACTCTCAAGTAGCCTGACTTACAAACATGGCCGCTGGGACAGCAAAGCTGTGGACTCTTGCAGGTGGAGACTAGAGTTAGCTTGGCATCATTCCTGCCACATTCATTCTGTTGGTCTCAGCAAACCAGCCCTCGAAGGGTAACACGGTTGTCCTATCAGGAGCAAGGAGTTCTAATGGTGAGTCACTTCTCCCAAGTGAGGACCAGCCCGGAGGAGGGCCTGAGGACCTGTATTTAGACCATAACCTGGTTGCAGGTCAGGACTATAAACTCATGTTTCTAGCCGGCCCATTGTTTGCTCACCAATCATATTCTTGTGTGACTCCATGGANTGGGCTGAATTACCCAGCAGGTCTCAGTTGGGCCTTTTCTGTATCCCATCAAGGCACGTGCTCTTGNCTGGGGCTTAGGAGGGATTTAAAAGAGTGTATGCAAAATGTCTATATGTGTGTTCATATATTTATATATGAGAGAATATCCTGGGACTCTAATGGGTACCCAACTTCTGAAAGATGAATAACTATATAATAATAATAATAATTTTATTATTATTATTATTATTATTATTATTATTATTATTATTATTATTATTAAGACAGGACTCAAGCTTGAGATTCCCCTGCCTCCTGAGTACTGGGATTGCAGGCTCACCATTGTGATGTTTCATTACTGTTGCCTCCAGCTCTCCTGACTCCTTATATTCCATGCATTCATTCATTTTTCATTCATTCATTCAATCAGTCTCTTACCTGTATCCCAGGCTGTCCTTGAACTCAAGGCCATCATTTTCCTGAGTTCTTAAGTCGCAGATGTGTATCATGACCCCTGAGTCAGTAGTTTATTTAGCAGATCTCTCCTACGTCATGTCCTGTCCCAGCCAACATAGATCTGACACTCTAGACTCTAGAGTCTAGAGGAAAATATAAAGAACAGCCATGCTAGTGAAGGTCCAACTTTAGTTGGCAATCGGTACCTTGAGGAAAGATGAACCATAATAGATAATGGGAGGCNNANATTTGTTTTAGCTGCAGGGTTAGGGAGGGCTGCACCCCGGAGATGACATCTGAGATGTAAATAGATTGAGGACACAAAACCTGTTGCAGTCTGTGCAGGAAAATGGTCAGGCAGAGAGAACAGTGTGACTCTGGGATGCTCTGGGACAGGGACGGATTTGTTCTTCNGAAAAACGAAGTTTGGCCAAGTGTATCAGCAAGGCAGAAAGTGAGAGCTGCGTGGTAGAAGAGAGGGAATCTGGTTATGCCAATTGTATAGCTAGGGTCACGGATCTTGACCTGAAGGATTAGGAAAAACAACTGAGAGACCCTGGTTCTCTCCCAGGCTTGAAATCCCAGCCTATCCGTACTGAAGCTCTGTGACTTTGGGTAGGTTGGTTGCACCCTGAACACTTACTTCCTTTTTTATCTGTGAGTTAGAAATAAGTGATAAGGATGCTTTGTGAGGAGCACTTGGTGATCAGAGAACATTACCCCCCCCCCATTTTTAATTCACTCTCAACCCAATGTGTGTAGAATCTGCTTCTGGCTGAGCTTGTCTCTCCTTTTCATCCTGCAATGTGCCCCGCCCCCCAACCTCCTGCCATCACCCAGAGGAGAGTGGAGCCTGGGATGGGTCTGTCCCTTNTAGGGAAAGCTTCAGGGTGATGTTTCTCTTTCCCTTCTTTCCTACTTTAGGGGCCAAATGGAGAGTGTAGAGCCTAGAAATCTCCCTGCCAGAACCCACAGAATCACATCCTAAGACCCTGCCGACTGCAAGCTTGTTCCTTCTGAACACATTAGGAGTTTTTTAAGCCCTTTGTTCTCTGTGCACCAAGACCTTCAGGTTGGGGTATAGTCCTGGGTCCNTGTGTTCCTGGCTCTCATTTTCCCACATGNGTGGCACTGTTGGTCCTTCAAGCCACCTTTCAAATACCCTTGCCTTCTTTCCCTCAAGTCATTCATTTCATCCTCCTCAAGCTGTGGCTAGTNACNTGCATCCCCTTGANCAGACGCAGGTTTGGTACCCAGTGCTAATCCTCCCAGGTAAGCATGAAGGGCNGAGTCTGCCTTCCTGCCAGGGACCTAGGATAACCCTAGTCTATAACATGACTGTCAACAGAGACTGGGTTTGCAGGATCATCCAGGCTCTTGCTGAGGATGAACCTCACAGGAACCAGCACTTCCCCTCTAACTTGTGAGAAGAGGGAGGTGCTGGAGTTGAGAAGGGAGATGCTGCTGTGGACAGCGAAGTCTCTTGTCATGTGTCTCTTTTGTCATGCTTCCAAGAAGGGACAGCCCTGCCTAGATACAACCACAGACAGCCTTTCAACATCCTGTGGTGAGAACATGTGGGTGTGCTTCTCATTTTGTGGCTCCTGGTCTTGCCCCCAGGGAATCCCTCCTCTTGGAATTCTGTTAAGCTACAGACTTAAGGTTCCTATTTTTATCAAGTTCCCTACGGTAAGCTGTAACAATGAAAAAGCTCAGACTGTTGAAATACTGACTCATAAAGTCTGGCTGGGGCTGGTGGCCTGCCAATAGTACTCTGATGGCTTTTGCCTTGGGCTTAAAATCCACTGAGTTTGGGGGCAGCTTGGGTCCAAGGTACAGTGATGGACTATCAGAATTCTGCAAACTCACGTAAAATAAATGAATATGTATGTCAGGCAGTCAGAACTCACAGGCCGTTCTTCCCTGGGGACATCTGGTTTTTGTTACACCCTAGTTGCTGTAAATAGCAGCTTTTGCTCATCAAAAATTTGAATTTTGGGTCTGGAGAGATGGCTCAGCAATTAAAAGCATGCATGGCTCTTACAGAGGACTGAGTTCAGTTCCAAGAATNTGCATTGGGCAGGAACTCCTAGCCTTCTATGACTCCAGCTCCAAGAGGGATCCCACACCTCTGGCCTTTTCAGGGGTCCCTATTGACATGTGTGTGTGCATGCACGCGCACACACACACACACACACACACACACAATTTAAACAGTAATAATGCTAAAACAGCAACAAAATTCTGAATTTGAACAGAGGTGTTTTGGACCCGAACCTTGCACATGGCCACATGTGTGAGCCCTGTGTAACTTCCGAAGACATAGATCACACTTGAGTTTCCCACTCAGCAAAGGTGAGGTGAGCACTGGGAATTGGTTGTTAAAATGAAAAGCCACTTCCAGTTGGGTTCTAGAAAGTGGAAGGAAAGTCACATCACATGTGGCAGGGCAGATAGAGGTGCAATCACACAGGGCAAGGGGTGCCCAGAATGGGGGTGGGACAGACAAACTCCCGACTTTGACGTCATACCACTAACACACTAATACAAAGTCAGCCACGTGAGGGAGCCCACTTACAGGCTCCGCTGTCTTCCAACTTTTCACTGTTTGATTTTTACCTGTTTGTGGGGCTGAGGATAGAACCCGTGGCCTTGTGTGTGCTCAGCAGGCACGGTACCACAGAGCAACATCCACAGCCAACGCCAGTCATTGCTGTGTCTCCCTTCATACCTTTCTTATGAATAGTAGAATTAACCATGAATTTACCTTTTACAAACTTCCAGTGAGACTGGACCCACCCCCGCCCTCCTCACCCACTCCTCTCTGCCATGGGATTGAGTGCTTCAGTTCTGATGTCACAGCAGAGAATAACACGTGTGACACAGCTGTTGATGTCACCGCAGATAGTAACATGTGATACAGATGTTGATGTCACTGCAGATAGTAACACATGTGACACATCTGTTGATGTCACCACAGATAACACGTAGTAACATGTGTGTTGCAGCTGTTGATGTCACCACAGATAACATGTAGTGACCACTGTAGATAATAACATGTGACATAGCTGTACTGGATTCCTGTTTCCACTGGTTTGGACCAAGCAGAAATTACATCTTGTACCCATTTTGCCCCTCTGTGAGTTTCAGTGTCTTCACTTCTGACTCTGTTCTCTTGAAAGGCCCTGTAGTGTCCTCTGTAATAGAACTCAGGATATCTCGTTCCATTCTAACCCAAACCGGAAAGCTGAGCGAGTGGTATGGTCAGCGACAGGCCTTCCTTCCACTGGGTGTGTTTCCCCCTCCACGCTGTCAAGAGAATAGTTTAGATCGTGGGATGATTGCCTGTGAGATCTGAGCAGGCCTTTTGCATACCACCTCCTGTGAGGAGGGTCAGTAACTGGGCCCTGGTGCTTTGGAGTTCCNGATCGCATGTTTTGGAGCTAAAGCAACTATTTTTCCTGCTTCTGGCTGCAATAGTAGAGGTTTTCCCCCAGGACTCAGGCTCTGTTACCTGGGAAGCATCTCATGTTCATCACTTAGCATTCTGCGGTGCCATATTTTGATGCATTTGTTTGACATTTTATTTTTAAATTTTAATTATTAAAATGAGAGGGGAGGAAGGAGAGAGAGCGTACATGCCACAACACGCATGTGGTCAGAGGGCAGCTTTCAGGAGTGGTTCTCCCTTCTCCCATTGCTGAAGCAGGGTCTCTTGTTTCTTCCGTGCTGTATGCTCCAGGCTAGCTGGTCCTCCAGCTTCCAGGAAATTCTGTTTCTGCCTCTCATTCTGCTGTAGGAGTTCTGGGATGCTATGGCATCTATCNTTTAAAATGTGGTTTCCAAGGATGGAACTCAGGTTGCCATGCTTGGATAGCAAGCACTTTTACTCACTGAGCCATCCTGCTGATCCTTGGTGATTTTTTTTTTAAGACAGTCTCTTGCTATGTACCCCTTATTGGCCAGGTATTTCCCTCTGGAGCCCAGGTTAGCCTTGAACTCACTGCAGTCCTCCTGCCTCAAACTTCCAAATGCTGAGCATAGAGTGGAGGTGCAGTACATCTAGATGGTGAGGTTTTTAAAGTTTAAAATCTCAGTGAGNAGATTCTCCAGCTTCAGTACATGGATGGAAGGGACATCCTCTGTCAGGCANGTCCAATCCATGACCCACAGGCCATATGTGGTTGGCCAAAAATAGCTATAAATGTGGCCCAACACATAACCATAAACTTAAAACATGATTTTTATGTGTGTGATTTTGTATGTGGTGTCTCTTATATGTGTATGGAGGTCAGAGGTCAAGCTCAGTGTCTTCCTTAGTCACTTTCCACCTTTTATTTTTTTAAGGATTGTGTGTGTGTGCATGTGCACACACACACATACACACATACACACACACACACACACACACACACAGATGCCCACAGAAACTAGAAGCATCAGGTTTCTGGGGCTGGAGTTATAGACAGTGGTAAGCTTCCTAATACAGGTTCTGGAAACTGAATTTGAATCTTTTGTAAGGTCATCTTGAGCTCTTAACCACCAAGGAATCTCTCCATCCTTCTACCTTACTTTTTGAGACAGAGTCTCTCACTGAGCCTGGAACTGTTTCTCAACTTGCCAACAAGCTCCAGGGATCTGACTGTCTCTGCCTCCCTCTCAAAGCACCAGGGTTACATGCGTGCCCCTGCACCTAGCTCTTTTGCATGTGTGGGTGCTGGGGTCTGAACTCGGGTCCCCATGCTAGCATGGCAGGCATTTTACTGAACAAGGCATCTCCCCACTTTCAGTTCTTGAGCAAATAGTTGGATACACCTGCTGGACACAGGGAAACCAGATACTAGTACCCATCTTCTCATGGATTGCACTTGACATTCACGCAGTGTGCTCTAGTCAGCACCTGTCTGATGGGTGTCTGAATTCAGCCTGGATGACAAGAGCGGGTGCTGCAGAGTCTGAAGCTGGGAACTAGGAAGGTTATGCTGGCTTCCCACAGCCAGACCTGGAAGGCAGACCCTAGCAGTAACAGNGAGGGTCACCTTCTCAGTCTTTCTGTGACTACACACCACCTAGTGGCCAGGTGCATAGCTGATACCTGCCTCTGCCAGGAGCTCTGCCCCTCTATCCTGGGGTACTGAGGCAGCAGATAAAAGCCTAGACTCCTGTGGATAGATGGTGTCAGCTCAGCTGAAGATGCCATCAAAGCACTGCAGCTCCTGAGGAAAGCCTTGTCTTAGTAAAGATGACATTGACTTCTAATCAGCGCTCCTCCCTGCCCCCTTATTTGGAGACAGTCTTACTCTCCATCCCCGCCTGGCCAGGAGCTCACTATACGACCCATACTGGCCTCAAACTCATACCAACCCTTCTTTCTGCCTCAGCTTCCTAAGTGCTGAGATTGTAGCCATGAAACTTAACCAGAGCTTTGAAGGACAGGGCGAGGTCACCCAGGAGTGACCCCTCCTCTTCTCTCCAGTCCTCCTNGGGCCAACTGTTGGCAGCTAGGCCTGGTGCCNTGGGGGCAGACTGTTCCTTATACTCACTCCTCAGGTGATAAACCTGCTCTGGTGAGGAATTCACTTTCTGGATGAGAAATGTGTGCATTCAGGAGAGTTCTCTTTCTAGATTGAAGACAGTGCTGCTCAGCCTTTGCTAGGATTTGGTAATAAATAGCTGTGGAAACACCACGTGACACTGGGTGGAGTCCAAGCTGGGGCAGAACCAGCTTTTTCACTGTTATCTCCCTAGGAGGTGGTGGCAGTTTCCCAGCATGCAGCTCTGCTCACTCCTAGAGCCCTGACTTCCCCAAGATAAATTGGAGGCTCTTTGCTCAGACAGTATTTTAGTTCCTGCTTTCAATGTCTTCCACTTGTTATGGTGAGTCTGGTGTTGAGAGACACGAATTAAAAGGAGCCATCACGGCCCTGTGTGCCCAAACTGCTCAAGCACGACCCTAGAATGGCAGTGACTTGGAGGTAGAATTAGGGTTCCTGGGTGAATTGTAGTAACCATCACACTTTGAGAACCTCTGTCTCAGTGTCACATGCTAGGTCCTATGCCAGGTCTTGGGGAACAGAGAAAATGAAGATGGCACACCCACCCATCCAGCTGTGGATGGAAGATAGACAAAATCAAAAGGGGCCCAAATTGCTTCTTGCTTTAAAAGCAAGATTGTTCAAGCCCCCCTCCCGGGGGGGGGGAATCTTCAGGGCTTCACAGAAGAGGTGGCATTTGAACTAGATTTCAGGGATGGGTGCTGAAGAGGTGGTTTTAGGGGGCCCAGGGAGGCTCAGGTGAGAGCCTGGCACTAGTGATGGAGGCAGGAACTGGATACAGAGGAGATGTAGTTTGGGTTTATGGGCAGTAGAAAATAGTGGATTTTTAGTTAGTGTACATGATTGCACAAAATATTTCATGACGTTTGCATGAGTGCACACTGCTCTTGGGTCTTTCATCTCCCCTTACTTTCCATCCCTCTTCCCCTTCTCTGTTGATTTACACTTCTGTTTGTCATGTGTGTGGGTGGGTGTGCAGGTGGGGACTAGAAGTCAAGGCCAAATGTCCGTTACTTCTACCTCCCTTAAAAAGACGTTATTTTTGTGTGAGTCTTTTGCCAGCATGTATGTCAGTGCACCACATATATACATGCAGAGCCAAAGAGGGTGTCAAATCCCCTGGGAATGGAGTTACTCATCGTTGTGAGCTGCCGTGTGGATACTGGGAATTGACTCTACAAGAGTAGTCACTGCTTTTAACTGCTGAACCATTTCTATAGCCCCCCAATTTTTGTGTGTATGAGTGTTTACCTACACGTATATACATGCATCACGTGCGTGAGAGCCCGTGAAACTGGCTTTTCACATGGACGCTCAGGTTCTCATGCTTGCCTGGCAAGCACTTTACCCACAGAGTCATCTCCCTAGGACTCTGTGCCTTTAAGAAACCCCCCTCTTTCATTTTTTTACCCTCCTTCCCTTCCTGTTAGTANCCTTCTTCCAAAATAATCTCTCGACTGCTTTCACATCCTNTTTATTTGTTTTTGAGACAGAGTCTAAGTGATCCAGAGCTTGATCTGTAGCCCAGGCTGGCCTNGAACTCACAGAGCTCCTCCTGCCTCTGCCTCTTGGGTGCTGGGATTAAAGGCGTGTACCACCATAATTGGCTGGTGACCTTTTAGAAAAAAGTCCATATTCACAACGGGCTGGGAGAAGGCTCAGAAGTGCCAAGAAACTCACATAAATGCCACGTGGGTGTGGAGGCCTGCCTGTAATTCTAGCCTCAGAAGGCAGAGTCAGGGCATCCCCAGAGCAAGTTGGCTAGAAAAACCAGCCATATCAGTGAGCTCTAGGTTTGATTGAGAATCTGTCCCATTGAATAATGGGGAGCCGTAAGGATGGTTCTCATATCAATGACATTAACCTCTGGCCTCTACCTCTGNACATGTGTACTGCACATATAAAAAGCATGCATATATCACATATAGGAAAAGTGAAAATAGATTTCATATATGTGAGGAAACATGCTATCTTCTCAACTTCCAACAGCCCTCAACACAATTTTCTATATTATAAAATATATCCAGGCACTTTTCAATCTCATGTTTAAGATATTAGCAAGTTTTCTCTGTGAACTCTCCTACTTCCTGATACACCTGGCTTTCTGTCTGTGACTTCCCTCACCATTGTCCTAGAATGACCTCTAACCTTTGTCCTGCGCAAGACCCTCAATTCTTTCATGGTTTTCTCTCGTTTCTGTGGAACACATGCCCCTGTAGCTTTTAAAGAAAGAATGCTTGTGAGTTTTTAATTTTTTTTCCTGAGGTTTCAGTAGTGCTCTCTGGCCTAGAACTTATCCTTCTGCCTCAGCCTCCTGAATGATGCCAGGACAGTCATACTATCACATCTACTTACTGCCTGCATCTATAGTGGGATATCCAGCTGTCATCCTCA
>LZPO01035049.1:124339-144176 GCA_001675575.1 Neotoma lepida | reverse complement strand
AGAAGTTCCAGACCAGTAGTGTCTTCTGGGACATTGACACAGCAGCCACATTTACTGGAGCTGGGGTCCCCACAGTGGATGTGACTACATCAGGGCTTGGCATTAGAATTGTGTTTGGCAGCTTGATTATTGACTATGCCAGGAACTCACCTGTCTCCACANCTCTGTGTAAGGCCCTGGGGCTCTTCTGTTTGATGGTCCCCTTNCTCATCCCCTCTCCCATAGGGTCAACCAGCCAGCCCCACTGTTTTGACTGCCAGTCNCAGTGCTGGGGTGAGCTAAGCTTTACCATTAGAACATTTCTTTACATAATAGCAATATAGCATTTAGACATAAACAAGGAGGTNCCCATAGTACCAGCTATGCCTGATGGCTTCTTGGGCTGCTAGGAAGCTCACATCAAATTCGAGGCTCAGCTCTCAAACTATACAGGGTCTTACATTAATATTTTATAAAGGACTAGNCCTCATCACTAGTTTGGGCTAAGCATGTGACCTTTTTCTAGCGAATGCATTATGGAAAAAGAGTTGAATAATATTACTTCTAAACAGAGACGCTGCTAAGTACTACCTTAGCCCTGTGGCCAAGATCAACAGCAGTGAGGTCATGTTACTCACAGGTACCAGCATGTATAATGATGACCTCTGTGGTCTTCCTCTCAAAAAGCCACGATACTCATCTATTCTTGAGGAAAACATCAAATTCCATTAGAAGGCTGTTGTATGAAATTCTCAACCCCTGAAGTCATCGGACAAGAAAAATCAAACTCATGGCCAAGAATAGCACATGTAATGTGGGATCATACAGAAGAATGACATTAGGTCAAAACTAAGGAAATATGAACTGGATTTTTGTTAATAGTTCCTAAATGTTGGCAAATCCATAATGATGTAAGCTGTTAATGGTGGACTCAAATTGCAGTGGTATGCTATTTACAAATAATAGTAGTAATAATGAAATAAAACTGTAGATGGGATGAGAAAAAAGGAGCACATATTGGAAAACAGACTAGCTGGAGGCAGGTAANGTCTCCGGGTAAAGGTGCTTACCACCAAGCCTCATGACCTCATGAATTAGATCCCCAGAAAGGAGACTGGGTGCAGGGATACTGTCTTAGAGTTTCTGTTGCTGTGATAAAGTACCATAATCATAAGCAACTTTGGAGGAAATGGTTTATTTCAGTCTTCCAGTTCCACCCTAGTCCATCATCAAAGGAAGTCAGGGTAGGGACTGAGGCAGAATCCACGGAGGAGTGCTACTTACTGATTTGTTCGTGTTCATTTGTTTCTCATTGCTCAGCCTGCTTTCTTACAGCATCTACCAGCTGTAAGAAAGCTGTANCATCTTACAGCCCACCAGCTGGGCCCTCACACATCAATCACTAATTTAGAAAATGCCCTTCAGTCTTGCCCACAACCCGATCTTGTGGAGGCATTTTCTCAATTGAGGTTCCCTCCTNTCAGATGACTCTAGCTTATGTCAAGTTGACAGAAGACTAGCCAGCACAATTGACCCTTTGTCAACTTGACACACAAACATCACATTTCAACTAGAGCCTTTCCTATCTCATTTGTCCCCAAGATTGCAGATTGCTATCAATATAAAATGTTACAAATATCTAAGTCTAAAATATCCAAAGTTTCTGTAAAATTTCCACGGTCTCTCAAAAACTCCAGTGTCTCTTATTTTAAAAGTACAAAGTCAACTGTGGACTCCTATAAAACCAACATGTAATTTCTTATTCCCAAGAGGGAAGAATCAAGGCAAAGTTAAACCAAAGTNCAATGTGTGAAAATGCCTGGGACCTATTCACCATCCTCCAGGCTCAAAAGACCTCAACTCTGGCCATGCCCTCCACAGCACATATACCTTGTCTCATAGGCTCAGGCCAGCTGGACTTCATGACTCCTGTAGTCAGATACCATATAATGCCTTTGAGATCCATCCAAGTTATTGTATTGATTGATAATTTGTCCCTTCTATTGCTGAGTGGTATTCCATATGTGTTTTTAATTATTCATAGGATATTTTGATTATTTTTCTCACAGATAAGACTTCTGTGACCACTATGNCACACATAACAATATAATAATGACAGCAGTTCCATGAGCCCTTTCTGATTTCCAACATCTATGAATCTGTTCAAACATCTCTTTGTCAACTTTGAGAAGCCTACCAGGGCTTCTGAGGTCCAGAATGGACCCTGATGTGTGTCTATTACTGCGTTCATTTAACCATGGATGTCTGTATTTACATATGACCAATGTAATATCTAAAAAAAAAAAAAAATCTCAGCAGTGTGTCAGCAAAAGGACAGCAATATCACCAAAAGTTGTTAGCATGAAATGAAAGAGAAAAGGACAACCTGGAAAAGGAAATGTGAAGATTTGTAAGCTGAGAAAACAAATAAACAATCTTATTCTGCTTTGTTGTTGTTTTTCTGGATGGGGAGGCTTTCTAGAGAGTATGTTTATATTAAAGAAAATGAGTCCTGCTTCCAAAGCTTCCACAGGAAGCAGCTGGAGATTGGTTCTTTTGCANAGTGAGACTTGCAGCTCCTAAGCACAGGGAAGTGAGAGCAGAAATCCATAGAACATCTGGAAAGAGATCAATTAAAATGGAAGCAGAAAGAGACTGGGGAGTGCATGGCCAGCTAATGCTGATCAACGAACCTTCGAATATTGATTTCTACCATCCAGCCACATAATTCCTGTTGTGGATGTTGAACACGGGCCTATCACAAATATTAGATCAATTTGAAGGAANTGGAGTACTTTAAGAAGAAAACTTGGGCTCCTCTACTTCATTGCCTCAGCTGTACAGCCACACACAGACTGCCCCACACACATTATTCACTACGTTTTCTTTCATCAACATATCTCTCCACAGTTTTTGGGGGGAATAGGTAGGGTCTTGCAATGGTTCCCAGGCTGGCCTCAACTTCTTGAGCTTAAGGGAGCTTCCTGCCNNAGCCTTCTGAAGAAGCTGGGACTATGAGCAACATTGAGCCTGTCAGCAGCGCATCCTTCTAATGTCTAAATAATATTCCTTATTCCAACGAATTGTTATATTAATCAAGTCATGACCATTTTATTTTGCTCTCAGCTTCACAATTATCATAAAAATAGGATGTCTTGTCCATGAGCAAATATTTTTAAAGGAAAAATTTGTTGAAGGGAAATCAATAGACCCAAAGTAGGCATATTGTCATGGGGACACTAACAAGTTGCTCCAAGAAGTAGTCTGTGCACCCGGCCAGCATAGGAGAAGAAACGTATGCTTTTCACATCTCCAGACTGATATTAAAGTTTAAAATACGGTCTAGTCCAATTATCCAATGAGGAGCTTTTCTGTGTGCCCCATTTCTTAACAATGAGTCCAACACCCATTAATACATGCGTGAGCAGCTCTTCTTTCAGATATGAATTGCTTTTATTACAGACTTCACCTATCTTCTCTGCTGGATTCATTTATCTTACCAATTTGTAGAACTAGACAAGAGTCTACGGTTGGCTGTGTATGTCACATACATTTTTGGCCTGTATCTTCGTTTTCATGGCATGTCTAGGATATACAATCTGTCCCTGCAGCNCTGGTTCAGGATGGAGGACACATTGGAGGGAGAAGGCAGCCAAGATGAAAACAGATAAAGATGAACAATGCCCACAGGGATTCTGTCCTCCATCTGTCTGCAGGGTCAAGGTGATGAGGCACTGGTGAAAAGTGAAGACAGAAGGTTTATCCCTTGCTCGTGGGTGACCTTGGACACTGTCTAAGCTCTCAGAGGCTCAGCTTCTTCTCCAGAAAAGGAGAAATAATGAGAATCACTTCATAGATAATGATTCTGTGGAACCAACTTCCTTCACTTTTTTATGTTTAAACAGTGGCCACTTACTGTGTGACTTCGATGGACTCATCTACATAGGCACCGTTGATTTGAGCTGATCTGGAGCCTGTGAATGCATAACGATGTTAGTTTAACACATTGTCCNTTTCTCAGAATGGGCCAACAGTTGCCCTCAAGAACTCTCCTGAGTTTGGAATCTGGAATATTCTGGAGAGCAGCGGGACTCCTGGTCCATGATATGCAAATGAGGACACTGGGACTGGGGTGAGGGTGTCAGAACAAAGTCCTGAGGACAGTCACAGTGAGCTACTGTACTGAGTGAAGAGCATTCTCCTTAACATGGCTGCTGGAAAAAAGGAACTCCTAATGTTGGAAAACTTCATAGGTGGACAATTTTTACCCTGTAACTCATATATAGACTCGTATGATCCGTCAACAGGGGAAGTCTATTGCAAAGTACCAAACAGTGGAAAAGAAGAGGTGAGTATATCGCTTAGAAAACTGAAATGCATTTACTCTGTTGACAGATGGTGGGAAACTGTTTTCTAAAGGAAAAAGGGGGGGGGTGAAGGAAGATGTGGAATTCCATAAGGTAAATTATCTTACGACTGGACAGGAATGAGCCAGAACAGCTCTCTGCTTACTATGGACAGAAGAAAGTTGTCGCTTGCCAACTTAACAGCTCTGGACACAGTTGGTTTTAATTTTTGTAATTCTCAGGCAGGCTATAATAGGTGTCTAGTGAAAAGTATTATTCGTAAGAACTATCACCATATTCGTGCATCCTTTTCTCTACAAAGTGCCCACTAGCTCCATGGATTTATAAAAATAAGTTTTAAAATCTTCAGTTGAGAACAACACAAAAAGCCCAGTACTTTATTTTAGACCACAATCTAATAATTCCTCATATCTCCAAAAGTACCCAGTGAAATCAGACCAGCTGTTTGAGTAATAAAGCTGAAAGTTAAAGTCTAGTGGTTTTTTTTTTCATTATACTTACCAATTTTTAAAAAAATATTTAATGGTTCCGATTCCTTTCTCTTCCTCTCCTTTCTCTTTTCCTTTCTTTTTTAGTTATGAAGAATTAAGTTTCCTTGGCAAATTTGGTAAAATACCTGAAATACATTTGATTAGTTACGAACTATTGCACTGAGAATAGAAAATATCTAGTGTGATAAGTGTGGCTGTTATGTGTATAGTTATCAAGTGAATACTGTTTATTCTTTTAAGGCATGAAGAACCAGATTATAATATAATTTTAGCCTTCCTATATGCAAAGTTTTTTTCTTCTTCAAAGATTCAGCTTTTTTTCTTCATTGTTAAACTTTAAATCTGTCTTCTTGAGGAAAAACATAACTTTAGACTTCTGTGCTAAAGTTTTCGTATATTGGATAACTTGTTAGTTAAACTGTAACCGGCCGTTTTGTTTGCTTCCAAGGACAGCAAACAGCGGCGTGAGAAATCCACCTTTGTCTTCTCCACTCTTCCCAGTCTCATGGTCTTTCCAAAGTGATGCTAAAAAATAATAAGTCTACCAAATGCAGGTGGAGTATGGTAATGGCTCACACTTCTTCAGGAAGAAGAATAAAACAGATATTTGTACTTCCTACCTCTGTAATACGAATAGCAATCCAGTTTACAAATATTGTGTTCCACAAACGCTGTGTCTTTGATGATTTTACAAGATACACGCAAAATGTGTGTGTGTTCGTTCACGTGTGTGAAAAAAGAGCAAAGTGAGGTATTAGAGCCTGTGGGCTTCGTCTGAAAACGGGAGCCGTTCAGAAAAGCACTCACGGATGCACTCTGTGTACTTCACATTTTGACCACAAGAGGGCATATCTGTTTTCATGTGTTTATCCTTCGGAGCTCTTGTGTGGGCAGGGCAAAGACACTTGTTATGCCACAGAACTGGTTCTCAACCCGTGGGAGTTGAACACAGGGCTCTCATATCTGATACCCTGCCTATCAGATGTTTACATTACGATTCATAACAGTAGCCAAATTACAGTTATGAAGTAGCAACGAAAATACATTGATGCAGCATTAGAAGGTTGAGAACCACAGTGCCTGTCAGTTAACGGTCTTGGGACCCACAGAGATTGGGTTTGAATCCCGACACTACAACTTAGTAACTGTTACCTCTGGCAAGTGACATGATCTTTCTGTGTCTCAGTCTTCTTCCCACAGAACAGCACACAATACTCCGGTGTAGAGTTTTAAGAAGGATTAAGTACTTTGTGCTTTTGGCTATATTCCTTCAGATATGCAAATTAGTCAGTGAGTGACTGATGGAGTTAGTCACTCCAAGTGCCAGTAACAGACCTAGGATTCAATCACACAGGGAACGTTAGACTTCACAAACTGTTAGCACTGAATTAAGAACTTTAGGATTCGACACAACTAGACAAATTTCCTTTCCCACACTAGATCCAAAACAGTGCATTCTTTGGGAAATGATTGAAAANTCCCCATCTTTTAAAATTAAAATCACTTCTTCCCAGTTACCCGATAACTGAATTTTAGATACCTTGGTAGAGATGGCTCATGTTCTTCTCCCCACCCCCAGCTCCTGTCTATGTGTTTAACTCTGCATTGGAAGCTTGAGCATCTGACCTACCTTAGATCTACAAGCTGTGGGAGACAATGGCTGCTGCTCAATCCCTTTGTGCCACAGCCTTAACCTCTCCTAGATCCCTGTTCTTCCTGGCTGGCTGAGGCCTCTGGGCTATTACTGCTTTATCTGTAAAATGAAAAGCTGCCTTGGTGAAGGCGTCGAGTCGCACTTCTGTCACTCAGCTTAGCTCTGCAGATCTCTCAGGGTCATTGCGTGAAGCAGCAGCTTGTGAAGTGTGTAGATGCATGGGTGTGCTACAGTTGGCGACCATTCACCCACCAAAGGAGAGTTGGTCACTTGCAGTTTGGGGCTATTATGACTATCACTGCAATAAACACTCCTGCACATTTTATTTTTTTACATGAAAGTAAATATTCATTTCCCTGGGATAAATGTCCAGGAAGGTGTTCCTGACTTTTGGGGTGGCTGCCTAAGAGTTTAGGCACTGTCATGTTCTGCCTGAGTGCCTGTTTTTCTCATTCCCACCAACTGTGGATGACAGGACTCTTTTTTCAGCTTCCTCCCAAGCATTTGGTATTGCCACTGTTTTATTTTGTTCCCTGCCCTCCCCCTTCAGGGTTCTGGAGGTCAAACTGAGGGCATTGGGCATGCTAGGAAATGCTATACCTCTGAGCCACACTCACAGCCCAGAATCTTTTGATCGTTGAAGTTGACTTCATGCACAGTTCCCTATGGCTACTGACTGGACATATTTTCATGTCCTTGTTTATCTTGGGCATATATCTTNTGTGAAGGATTTGCTCACATCTTTTGTCCATTTCCTAATTAAATTGTTGATGCCTTTACTGTTGACTGTTTTAGTTTCTTCATATGGGGCAGATCAGGTCATTTGTCAGCTCTGTGATGAGCAGGTATTTTCCCTAGGTCCACAGGTCACCGTTTGAAACTACTGACCAGTCACTCTCCCTGTTCACCATCAGGGGAGCCAGGTGAACAGCTGTTCAGACACTCCTGGGATTCTCCATTGCATCCCTGGTACCACCTGGGCTGCCTTGTTCGCAGGAGCTGAGGGGACACCTTGGNCTTGTCTTCAGGCTTCTAGAANTTCATGCTAGAGTCTGTTCCAGGCACTGTACCGTGTGGCATGTGAGTCGGCCTGCTGCTGGCTCTGAGACTAAATCCCTAAGGGAGTCAGCAGACAGGAGGAGAGGCTTTGGCACACGGTTTCACATGGTCAGCTGCTAATCACCGTGAGCCCATGGTGACAATGACTCAGAACTCAGATGGTCAGATTAGCCTGAGGACTGCGGTAGGTAGAGAGCAAATGACCCTTCCTTTGTTTTTAAGTTGTGTGTTGGTTACGTACATACCTGTGTTGTCTGTGTGTAGTTTAGCATGAGGATATGTTGAATAACTGAAATTGGGCAGAATGACCATCAGGTATGAAGGGAAACCATGGATTCTGGATGCTGCCAGCCCCTNGGGAACAATAGTGCTAAAGTGACCATGTCTGGTTTGCNNCTCAAAGATTGAAGCTGCGGTAGAGGCTGCCAGAGAGGCTTTCCCTGCCTGGTCGTCCCGGAGCCCCCAGGAACGTTCTCTGGTCCTGAACCGACTGGCTGATTTAGTGGAGCAGTCCCTGGAGGAGTTAGCCCAGGCTGAATCTAAAGACCAAGGTGAGGGGGTCCCTGGCAGGATTTGTCTGCCTTCCAAGCTCTTTGACCGACAGTGATTGGGCTTGAGTACAAGTGCGTCTTACTAAATGCTTATGGAAACTGCAGTACATACGTAGATATTGGCAGCTAGCACCCTCATTCTAGTTTGTCAGATAATCTCTTGCCTCTTGGTAAAATGGNTCACACTCAGGGCAAGTTAGTCAAACCATACTGTCTGAGGTGTCAAGCTGGCCTACACCCTTGCTTATCAAGACNACAGTAGAGACGGNGGCAAAAATGCGCAGGCCAAGTTTGTGGCCGACATGCTCTGCCCCATTGAAACAAGTCAGTGACTGAACCCAAAGCTAAATGATGGGGGAATACATTCTGCCAGTTTAGTGGAAGGAGCTCCAAGGATCCACAGTAGAGTCTGGNTAAGGAGAGACAAGAGGAGCTAGGGGTGGCCATGCCATCTATCTGTCCTGTTCAGAGGATCCAAAGTAAAGACAATTTGAAGAGTGGCTAGTTTTCTGGTGTATTGTCACTATTCTACTCCATTTTTCAATCCTTCCCAAAGGGCATGGGGACGGAGTGAATATATACAGTTCACAATGTCATTTAGGAAAAGCCATGAGGTGTTAAAGTACATCTGCCATAAGCCAACCTTAAGTTAGGAAGCAGCAGACAGGCCCTTGGAAAGAGCATGTTTCTTCAAAGTCAGTGTGGTGGTACACACCAGTGATCACAGCCCTTGGGAGGCTGAGGCTGAGGCAGGGGGAATTGTGAGTTCCTGGCTGCCAGGGCTATAAAATGATAACCGGACCACACACACACACACACACACACACACACACACACACACACACACATCTGGCTGCCAGGGCTGTTCTGGGGCCAGTCTNTCTCATTTCACCACTGAAGGGCACCTGACAGAAGTTCAAGTAGACTCCCTCCTGCCCCATCCAAAAACCAGCATCCTGTGTTTAGCCCTTTTGCTAACTCCTCTGTGTTTGGAGGATGTTTAAGACACCTCACACTTTCAGATGTGATGTGCATATTAGCTTTTAACCCTAACTATTTTAACCCCATCATTTCGAAGCTACTAACACACCAGAGCCCGTGTGGGTGACATGGNGGCATCTGGTAGCTTCATGATGAAAGCTAGGAGGTGTTCACAGAGCAAAGATGTTCTATTTTAGACCCTCCCTACCTCATTCTATAACCTCACACCTAAACATCTCATTGCTGGAAATGAGTGTGGTGACAGATGACACACAACAGAGGTCAGCACTAACACCATGAGAAACACACGGGCAGTATTTTCTGTTGTTCACTTCCTACAGGGAAAACCCTCACACTGGCCAGGACCATGGACATTCCTCGGGCTGCTCANAACTTCCGGTTCTTTGCTTCCTCCATCCTTCACCACGTGACTGAGTGCACACAGATGGACCACCTGAGCTGTATGCACTACACCGTTCGCACCCCTGTGGGAATCGGTAGGTGGTGTCCCAGGAAAACCTGTATCAGAATGTCCAGAAAATTCTGGACAAGTGCTTACTAGGGACAGACTAAGGAAAAACAGGGGTTGATTTTTCTCCTTTTGCTGAAAATTCATTGGCTTTAAAAATGATTTCTAGTTCATTGTATTAAATTCCCTGCCTTTTCCAGAAACTTTGTCTTGGAAGATAACAGGGGAAGGGGATGATGTCAGGAGCGCTTTGTTGCTTATAATTAAAATAAGAAAACAACAAATCCAGACATTGCCTGCTGCGATTTCAGGATTGCATCTTCTTCACGCTCCAGTATGCTGAAAAGCTGGGGCAGTACACTTCACTTTTCTTTGTATAGGATTCAATAATATAAGAAATTTGAGTAAANTAATAAGTATATAGTTCAGCTGGATGCACTGGCTTGTTTTTAGCTCTTGGATAGGGGAGGCAGGGGGATCAGAATTACATGGTTATCCTTGGCTATACAATGAGTTTGGGGTTAGTCTGGACAAGACCCTACCTTAAAAAAAAATAACACAATAAATAAAANAGTATGTGCTCTAAGNAATNCCANTTGTCTGGCAAATAAGAGNTAACCTTTTTGCCCTTTGATTAACATGTAANTGTCTGAAGTGACCAAGTATAATCAGTAGATGTCAGTGTTTCTCCTGAGAAGAAACTTCATGTTTTACTAGCTACAAATATTAGGCCAACAAAAAAGGAAATGTTTCACTGTCTTGATTCCCTGAACTCTCTAGAAATCATGTCCCAAGGCACTGTGGGAAGCTTTAATCTCCTACTAAGAAGCATATGAATATATTTTGTTGCAAATACATTCTGTTATTCTTAAAGAACAGAATTTTAGTTCTGAGAAGTTTAGGACTATTAAATATACTTACTTCCACAGGACAAAGTATAAAATAAAGTAATTTTTTTGTTGTTTTTTTCAAGACAGGGTTTCTCTGTGTATCTCTGGCTGTCCTGAAACTCACTCTGTAGACCAGTCTAGCCTCGAACTCACAGCATTTTTTAATTCATAAGGGAGACCTTATATCTGTGCGGGCTATGGACGGAAACTGAACAGTTTAAGAGTAGTGAATAGAGATACATCCAGTCATGCCCAACCTGTGGCTCAAGACAGCTGTGAATGGGACCTAATGCACAAAATTATAAATTATTTAAAATATCATGAGAGTCTTTGGGCCATTTTTAAAGTTAACTGATTGCATGGTTCATNATCGTGAACTTGGTAGACAACAACATTGTGTCACAAGGTCAAAAGACTGGATGTACCTGCTAGAAGTTAGGTGTGTATCATTCAGCAAACCTACATGGTCAGAATGTAGTTGAGAATATAGACAGAATTTGATTTTAAGCCCTTCTATGTTTCCAGGGTGAGTTTCACAGTTTGTATATCAGAGTCCATCGGTATAACTGTTCCCTAGAGGGACATTCAGAATCATTTCATGACTGTTGCACACATACTTCAGCAATGCTTGAACTTTAATGTCTCAGTGACAGCAGGTTAGAGACAGAGGTGGGGAAGGCCGTCAGGAAACACCAACCTAGCCTCTTAATATTGCACTGGGAGAAGGCTTTCTTTAAAAAGTAAANATCAGTCTACAGATTTCAATATGCATTCTATTCAGAACATATTGACAAATCGTCAACAGCCTTTAGCCCTGGAGCTTGTATTGCTGTGGTTCCTAATTATGATTGTGGCTCACCAAGAGGATGGTCAATGTATTGACTCTGCTGTTGTAAGGAGTGAATTGCTTGTAAGTATTCCAGAATAACTTTTCTGAAGCCGGCTACCGATAAGTGACTTTTGGGTTTTCCGTGCAGCAGAGAATTCTGCTAGAAACACCACCCAGCTGGTCTGTCTCTGAAGATGTGTCACTGTGGCCCTGCTTCTGTTCTTGTCCCTTAGCTGGTTTGATTAGCCCTTGGAATTTGCCACTTTACCTGCTGACCTGGAAGATCGCTCCGGCCATTGCTGCTGGGAATACTGTGATAGCCAAGCCCAGCGAACTGACGTCTGTGACTGCGTGGATGTTGTGTAAACTCTTGGATAAAGCAGGTAACAGGCTGTGGGGACAGGGAGGAGGCACAGAGCTAGAGCAAAACTACTAGAAGCAACCTTCACTCAACATTGATTCCAGTGCTGTCTTTTCATTTTGTAAGCCTGATACTTTCTGGCCATGCCTTCATCCGCAGCAGGCTTCTCTTCTACCGTTCCTTCCTTCCCTCTTTAATTCCAGGATGTCATTGAAGAATAGTGTCACCCCATGAGGTAAAGGCTGTCCAGTAAATATTGCAGGCTTGGAGAGAGCTGATAACATCAAAGACACCAACTAGTTCAAGTTATTGTCATCAACAGCCACTTTAAATTTAACTTTGAGCTATTAGTCAATCTTGGAAGTTGGATATTACTAGAGTTTGTGTAGCTGAATAATTCCTAGTACACTCAGCCATTTTCAAGGGATTTGGTATGCATCTTCCAGCTTCTCCATATTTGGGGCAGAAGGATAGGCCGTGGCCTCTTATCAACATCCACCCATTTGCTCCTCATTCTCTTTCAGCTAACGGTTTAATGTCTACACTTAGGCTGCCTTCCTGGTTTCATTTGGGATATAATTCTTCATGGAGAAGCCTGATGCTGTTCTGTTATTTAAATCCCAGCAAGTAACTTTTGAAAAGGCCTCTTTCTGNTAGGAGCCTCATCTTGTGAACCCCAACAGCTAGGATGGGAATGGTGACTGGGTGGTGGGGACAGATTTATCACCCTTCTGTCTGTGTCAGCATGTGATGTGTTTAACTGCCCTTTGTCATAGAGAAGCCACAGTTGGGCTCTCCTTACTCCATAGAATGGGCAGCAGGTAGAAGCCTATTTCTTTCTCCCTTCTTCCCTCTCCCCTCCCCCCTCCCTCCTTTCCCCCTCCCTCCTTCTGGATGCTTCAGAAGCAAAAGCATGCCCATTAGCTTCCAGTGAAGTTTAGCTAGTTCTTTAGGATTTTGATGATAGGTTAAATCTAGGCTTGTTTTGGAGAATGGCACTAGTTTTTATAGCCCTAGGAATGAGGCTTCCTAACCAGTCTTTGAGATGACCTATATAGATGCCCTAGGCCCCTAGAAGATGGAGACCATGCCCATCTCTCCCATTTCCCAGAATGTGCCCACACTTCCTTATAAACAGACAACCTTCTAATTCCATTCTTTGTAAAACTAAGGTTTTGGTGTGCACATGGGCACAAGCCATGTCTCGCCAGCTTGGTGACTGCAGATTCTTAGAATGGGTCAGGAGAGGGGCTGTGCCTCTTTGCCAAGCCTTACCCCTTAAAAGGCTTCATTCTTGTGTGTTCGTGTGTTCCTGACTTATCTGCCAGCCACTTACCCCACTCTTTAGTTTGCAATTTCTGTTTGTCTACTAAATTGTTTTTCTTCNCTGGCAACCAGAATCTAGAGTTTAGAGGGCAGATAGCTGTACAAAAATTGTGTTACTGTCTGGCTCAAATGGCAGCTGACACTGAGAAGTCATACAAGCTGCTGCCTCTTACTCCATTAACACCAGACCTCAGGCAAACAATCAGAACGCTAACGTGTGTGGAAATCAGTCAGCCTGTGGAATGAGCTCATTGTCCCGTGGTGAGATATACATGGTGTTCCTGTGTTTTCTCTCAGCCTCTGTTAAAATATCACAGTAAACATTAGACACGACTCAGTTCATTTTTGCCTTTGAGGGTTTATTCTCAGCCTCCCTTATATCTTTACTCTCCCATCTACCCAAAGGTATGTCCTGTATTTGGAGCTGCAGGGCCTCATCCTGCAGGATGGGAAACTTGTCCTGGTTTTTGTCCTATCAATGGCTCTCCTTCTAGACTCTTTGCTCTTCCGCACGGTGCACAGTGCTGCTCTAGTTATGATCTATGAACCAAGATTGACCTAAACTAGATTTGATAAGTGCACATAATGAATGGGGCAGAATGCTTAGGAGTTAGGTTCTGACAGACATATCACAGCATTGACTTCCCACCTGTCTCCTTAAGGTACCTGCCCTGTGTGTGTGTGTGTGTGTGTGTGTGTGTGTGTGTCGGGTCTTCAGTGTCCCCTCAAAGTGACCAGGCTTATGCTGTGGCTCTGTGGAAGGGAGTTCTGGATAATCTTAGGTCATCAATGTGAAAGTATTATTTAGACTTGAAGATCACATTCTTGAAGATTAGCTTTGAACTAAGAGAGGTGCCTGGGAAGGCATCTTGAAGATTTGATCTGAGAAGAGAATTGCCTAACCTGGGGCAAGCAGAGGAGACAGGAGCTTCCAGGCTGTCCCCGAAGGGTCTCATGCAGGATTTGTGCACCTGCTGTAGTCTCCTGAGGAAACAGAGGGGCTGAATCCAGCCACCTCATGCAAGGCCTAAGAAGCCCCTAGATANAAGCACAACTTACACACATAAAGCTTCTCCAATTTGCAATCTGTTCCTAGTTGGAGACTGAATACTGAACACTGGTTGGTTCACTCCCGCTCACTAGCATTTGTTAACCTGCTCTGACAAGATTTACTAATTACTGATTATTACTTAACTTTACTTCCCCAAATTTCTCACCAGTAAAATGAGCTAATAATAGTAAATACCTTAAAAGGTTGTGAGGTTGAAAACTGGCCTATAATCTCCCGTTATAAGTGAGAGACGTGTTTCCAGGTCCTGAGTGGACACCTGAAACTGTGGATGGCATTGGTCTCTCTATATATACAGACCTAGGGTAAAGTTTAATTTATAAATTAGGCACAACGAGAAATTAACAACAAAGCAGAAAAAGTACGACAACACACTGTAATAAAATCGATGTGAGAGTGATTTTTCTCTAAATGTAAAGACAAATATTTCAGACCATGAGTGACTTTGGACCATAACTGAAACCGTAGAAAACAAGTCCATAGATAATAGAGGATGACTCCATATTACTAACTACAATAGCTGATAATGTCATCATTTTATACTTAATACTAAGCAGCTGATAAATGTCATCATTTACTGGTGGCCCAGGGGACACAATGGAGAACAAAATTCAGATGGTGTTCCGCCCTTAGCCAGCAACATGGTGGAGGGCAGGCATAAGGAAGTGAGNAAATTCATGGGTGAGGAGACAACTTAGTCAGTCAAGTCCTTGTTCCACAGCCTGAGGATCTGTATTCAGCCTGCAGAACCCACGTAAAAAAGCCAGGTGTGGTGCTACCCATTTGGAATCCAGGCGCTAGCGATGCAGACAAGCTGATCCTAGATGTTCACTAGGCGACTGGTCTAGCCTATGCTGGGAGCTCCAAGCTGATGAGAGACTCTGTCTCTAAAAGGATGGCTTCTTTTTTTTTTTTTAAGATTTATTTATTATGTATACAGAAGAGAGCGCCAGATCTCATTACAGATGGTTGTGAGCCACCATGTGGTTGTTGGGAATTGAACTCAGGACCTCTGGAAGAACAGTCAGTGCTCTTAATCTCTGAGCCACCTCTCCAGCCCAGAAAGGATGGCTTCTGAGGAATGACAGTGAGCTTGACTTCTGGCCTTTACATACAGGTGTATCCACATGAATACACACTCAGGCACATGCACAGCCTCCTGCCCCGAAGAATTTAATCCCGAAAAGACGTAAACAGATACGTGTAAATTTAGGTCTAAAGGGTCTTGCAGTGGAAAAGATTGAGGCACCTGTTGTTGGATGTTCTTGGAATTTGTTGTATGATTTTGGGTTGTGGTGAAGCTGTAGGTAACCATGGGCACAGGACCTCAAGTCAAAAATTATCCGCTCTGGGATGCCTCCTCCTGCCTTTCTGGGTGATCTCTTCACATCTCTGCAGATTTACACACTCGTTTACTTAACACTGTCACCCTGCTTTGCAACTTCTGGGTATCAAGTTGGAGCAAGCCCCTGTTCCACACGAGGTTGAGATTGTTTGATAGTATACCATCCCCAACAGCTTGGCCAGTATGATACAATGAGTTTCTCAGAATGTCCTTTACCCTGCATCTTTCCAGGCCAAAGCACCCGGAGAAACCCCAGCAGGTGGATTCTACAAGCAGAGGTGACTCTGTNGCATTGCCTTTGCTATTAAACTTGAGCTAGTCATAAAATCTCCAGGTGCTGTCAAACCCACCATCCCCACATGCCAGCTTTTGGACTCCCAAAGGAGAGCCTCCATGTCATTTCAGATATCCTCAATAAACCTAGGAGAATTACTACCGCTGATTTTATTTCCCGTCCAGGTGTTCCCCCAGGTGTGATCAATATTGTGTTTGGCACGGGGCCCAGGGTTGGTGAGGCCCTGGTGTCCCACCCAGAGGTACCTTTGATTTCCTTCACTGGGAGCCAGCCCACAGCTGAGAGAATTACCCAGCTAAGTGCTCCCCACTGCAAGAAACTCTCCCTGGAGCTGGGAGGCAAGAATCCTGCTATCATCTTTGAGGATGCCAATCTGGAGGAGTGTATCCCAGCAACCGTTAGGTCCAGCTTTGCTAACCAGGTATGAGCCCTGCTTATTAAAGCCCTGTTGGATTGGATCTATTTCATCACAGTGCAAAGTCCGGGGGGGGGGTTGGCGATGGTCCTGTTATTATTTTCTGAAAGTAGGATCAGTTATAGTATTATTCTANCACCCAGGAGTGGCCTAGCACACTCACGGCCTCTTTTTGTCAAGTTCCTCNTCTTGAGTCACACAACTTTTATCAAGGACCAGCCAGGGGTAGAAGAGTCGATTTTGGCACTCTAAGCGTCTCCATTTCTCTGTTCACACAGCCGCCCTTGTGTTCTTTGCAGCCACATGTCCTATTACCAGTAGATTTTCTGCCCTCCCCAAAGCATCCCTGATGCCTTTATACTCCGGGTTCCCATTCCCTGTGACATTCCAAAGCAAGTTTCTGAGCCTGGAGTGACAGAGAACTTCAGGACATCTTTGCAACTTCTGTTATTATTACATCACAGATATTTCTGAGGTCTCTGCCATTTTTGNCAGGTTCTTCAAAGTCACAACCTCCCAGAGGAGTAAGAACACTAGACCAGATTAATTGGACAACAGCTTCCCACAGATGGGAACGAGGCCTTCATTGCTTTACCTTTACAATAATTTGACTCGTGCTACCTTCCAAAGGGTTTCCGAGAATGTTTAGTGAAAAAAACATGACTTTCAATTAGTATTTTCATAATAATTGAATGATAGTTATTTCTTTTACCATAATTTCCAAAGAAGATGGCTAAAAATATAGTGTTTGCGTATTGGTAGACAATTCGATGTTATAACACAAATGATTTGATCATTAAAATTAGCAGATGTCAACTAAACACTTAAACTAGTGTGTCAAGGGTTTCCAGACAATGAGAAAGGGACAAACTCTAACAACTGAGGTGAGGGAAAGTGAGTTGACACGTTGTATAGGGGAGCCACATGCTAANCAAGGACACACAGGCTGAGGCTACTTACCCACCAGGACCCTTTTAGGATTTGGGTTGGCCCACCGAACCTTTCTTTGGGTGAGAGAGGTGTTTTAAGGTATCAGTGAGAAAAAAGATATGGTCAAGCCAATGCAACAACAGATGGATTTTAGGCAAACTATAATAGCTTGCTTTATTTGCTTTAGCTGATTGACGAGTTCTAGGCAGAGCATATTTCTCCCTTTAATTGAAGATAATTGGCTTCAGGGGAGGGAGGGGTAAACTCNCAGTGCGACCTTGGGTGTGTTTTAATTCCAAACTCCCTTTCCTAACTGTGAACCGAGAATACTAACACACTGCAGAGCTTTTATGNAGAAAGTATCCAAATCAGCACCTGGCATGGCATAGAGATTCAGGGAATGAGTTCTTTCCATGCTCACTCCCTTTGGAGTCNTCCTTTCTGGGATCTTAGTGTAACCTATATTTCCTAGCACTAAGTGACAGGAAACNTGGTAAAATTCTCAAGTCTCCCCACCATGCCCGCCCTTTGCACAGGGAACTTATGCAAATGAATCCAACAGGTGTTTGACCATCTTCCAAGCCACATAGGCAGATGGTTCTGATAGTGGTCCTGTTGGAAAAAGAATTCATTATTTCAGAACATTAGCTGCTTAATTTGGACAATAAACCTTTGTGCAAATACCAAGATAATTAGAAGCATTCTGTTCCCTGGGATTGTTGTGAACACCAAATATAAATGTGATGAAAAATGTTATTAATATTTATGCATTCATATACTTCCATACATTTTGCTTTGAAATGCTTAGATGTGGTTTGTAAACCATTTCATGTTATGTTTAAATGACAGGATTGTTTTTCTCTCCNAAGCCCACCAGGACCTTTCCTCTGACCATTCAGCATCTCTATTTAGATGTCTAGTGGGCATCGGAACCTATCATGCCAACGGCAGAACTCTTGANCTCTGTCCACCCACTGGAAAAATGACTTTCTCTTTGTCTCCTGTTTGCCCTTCCACAGAAAAGCACACTGTCCAAGGTGGTGCAGAGCTCAAAGCCTGGTCAACCCTGTTCTTACTCTTTTCCTTGTACCTATGTCTGATCTAGAAACGGATTTTCTTGGTTCTATGTTTAACATGTATTCCAAAATTACCTTTCTGGTGTATCCATACACTTTTTGGGTCTCACACCCCTTTAAAAGTCTTGAATTGAGTGGAATCATATTTCCTCTTCCACTGATACCTCCTCAGTACAAGCTACCTATATTTATTTGAGCTTTTGGAATATTTTTCCTCACTCCTCACTCTAATTTCTTTCCATTTTTGTTTTCTACACATCTTTGTGAATGATCATGTAGAAATGTAGATCTCGGGGTCAGAGGAGATAGTTCGGCTGGTAAAGTGCTTGCGGTGCAAGTATGGGAGCTGAGTTCCACCCCCTAGAATCCACACACTGTAGTCCTAGGACTGAGGAGGTGAAGACGGGTGGGTCCTCTGGCTCAGGGGTCAGTCAGCCTGGCTTACTTGGAGAGCTCTAGGCCACTGAAAAGACTTTGTTCCAAAAAACAAAAACAAAAGAACCAAATCAAATAAACAAACAAACAAACAAAAAAAACCAAACCAAAAAACCCAAACAAGTGACAACAAATAGAAAATTCAAGGTGAACTGCTCCAGAANAATGACACCTGAGGTTGTTCTCTGGCTTCCACATGTACACGCACACCACACATACTCTCTCTCACACACATGCACACACACATGCACACACATGCACACACTTACTCATGCCACCTACACACCTCACAAACACATGCATACACATATACTTACACATATGCAGACACATATTCACAACATATACACACCACACATACACATGCATGCACACACATCCATATACATATGCACATACACATGCATTCACATATCACACACACACACACACACACACACACACACACACACAATGTAAATCTGATCATATCACTGTGTTGTTTCCTTTCCATGATGCTGAGTGTGAAGCAAAGTCCTTCCGAGCCTTTGAGAGTGTCAACCTGCCGCCCTCTCAATCCCACCTTCTTCCCTTCGCTGCATGTCACCACCTTCACTCACGTCCTCAGCCCACTCACCTCCTTGCCTTGTCACCTACACCAGCCTCAGTCCTATAGTAGGTTCTCCGCTCTTACCACTGGAACCTCTCTCCTCCCAGCCTTTACCTATCTAACTCCTTCATATCAACCAAGAGTCCCTTCAAATATCCACACTCCGTAAGGGCCGCTTACCAATTCCTTCACTGAGATTCCTAATTTTAGCATTCGCCTAATGTTCTTCTACTGTTTTGATGAGTCTCTGAAATCATATCATGTAGTGGATGATAATTTGCGCTTTTGTCTGTCTTCCTGTGAGATTAGGTGTTCCATGTGGTAGGGACTAGTCCTGCTGACAGCTGGATCTCATTGCCTGGACTGGTGCCTGGTGCATGGCAAGTGATCAAAAACATGGGGCATCTATCCATGAAGAAGAATGTCCCTGATATATCATTGTCTTTCCTCTTGGCAGGGGGAGATCTGCCTCTGTACCAGCAGGATCTTTGTCCAGAGGAGCATCTATAGTGAATTTCTCAAGAGGTTTGTAGAAGCTTCCAGGAAGTGGAAAGTTGGAATACCTTCTGACCCGTCAGCCAACATGGGTGCTTTGATCAGTAAAGCACATTTGGAGAAAGTAAGTAATCTCTGCTGTGCACGTTCCAGAAAGTTCTTCTTTAAAGAGAAACTCAGAGGCTGGGCAGTGGTGATGCCCACTTTTAATCCCAGCACTCGAGGGGCAGA
>LZPO01035048.1:142747-153488 GCA_001675575.1 Neotoma lepida | reverse complement strand
TTGGAAATTTCCAGTGTAGTCAAGCTGTTAAAATAAAATATGAAATCAAATTTAAAAACTTAAATATCTTTGGGGAATTTGGTGATTTGCATTTCTGAGTATCTTTGACAAGGTTATAAAGAAAGCCAGGCTGGCCATTCGTGGTACAATGAGACTTTGAAATAAGAAAAGTGTTTGAGATACCGTTAGTTCCTACTAGACCTGAGCTGTCACAATTGATTGATCTGCTTAGTAATATGAGGATGACACCATATTAGCAAACGTGAAGATAAATACGTCCTGGGAGCTTCTCCTCACCCAGTAAAATCATTTCCNCTCTTCTGGAATTGAGGAGAACACAGCCTCTTTTCTCTTTTNGGAAAAGCCAGCTGTGAAAAAGCTATTATGCAGTTACATAAAATGACATTTCTATAATCCGAGCATTCCTCTGAACAATCCTGACAGGGCCTCAGGGGAAGGACTTGGTTCCACTTTATGAATGACACAGCCTACCCGCGTGAATGTGGAACTAATGAGGGAAGACAGGACTGTGAAACCTGAACTTTCAGGGTCTCCAGGAAACTTATGTTTCTTTTCATAAAAGTAAAGTAGGACTTACAATAAGCAAACCTTTGTGTAGATCTGATATTTCTTCAGATATGTGTCAAGTATGACTAATACTTAGTGTTGTTTTTTTAATTATTATTAGATTTATTTATTTTATTTTATGCATGAATGTTTTGCCTGCATATATGTCTGTGTACCATACATATGCCTGGTTCCTTTGGAGGCCAGAAGAGGGCATTGGATTGATTGATCTGAAGTTATGAATGGTTGTGAGCCACCATGTGAGTGTTGGGAATTGAACCCAGGTCTTCTGCAAGAGCAACAAGTGATCTAAACTTCTGAGCCAGTTCTCCAGCCCCTGTATTATTATTTTTTAAATAAAATGAAGCAGTCTGTTTAGATCAAAGTCCTATGGGAAGCCTGGGGGCATTGAGATTAATTTACTTCAACCTAGTACAGGTGATACTGTTAAAGAGATATACTCTCAATAATGCAAACGAATTTTGTATTAAATTTCCAGTGGACTATGGGCATGAGATAAAGATGAACAATTTCAGTTGGTCCTGTANATCTATGGCCTTACTTCTGACTGAGCATATGGAGAACAACCAGGGGGTCCTTGGCGACCAGTCACTNGTCCTCTGAGACATGGGAAGACGTTTCAGTCCAGCCATGGTTGGACTGGGAAGCTGTCGTGAATCTCAGTCATTTCAAACATGCTCCAGGGAACTATAATTATACAGTGGTTTAAGTGTGCCTGCTCCTAGGAAATCTAATGGGAATAGAGTAAGTAGGAGAGTGGAGAGAAATGAGGCNGCAGCTGAGTNCATTGCAAATGGGATGAGGTATGAATCGGACTAGGGTTGTATTTGAGAAGANCTGTGTCCTGTGTGGATGGTCCAACTCAGATTCCTTCNTTGTCTTAGACTGAGCCTTGCTGTCAAAGAATAATTGCTGTGTTGAGCCACAGACAATTTCAATGTTTGTTTCTTATTGTACCTGGAAAGGAAGTTGTTTTCAAAATAGCCTTTATGTCAGTTAGATGTTTACTCAAGACTTGATCTCAAGCCATTTTTATCATGTGATGTTGTTAAACTGGGAGCTACAACTGGAAATTCAATATTTCATGAGCAAATTTAGTATGATGTAGCACACGGTGCAAAAGCGGGAATAGTGAAGCCACATGACACACTTGGTTCTCTGTCACTGAATAGTTTGTGTTGTATAGAGTAGTTACACTGTAACCTACTTCCAAGTACTATGTNGAGACTTCTCCAAACTTTACCTGGTGAGTTACTTCAACTGTAAGCATAGACTGTGAGAATACAGGATGAGGGGCTGGAGAAATGGCTCAGTAGTTAAGAGCCACACTGCTCTTGCATAGGCCCTGAGTTTGGATCTCATCACCCACATTGCCCAGCCTNCAACCGCCTGTAACTCAAGCATATATGTNATCTCTGGACTCTGTGAGCACCTGCACTCATGCACAGCACATACAAATAATTTAAAATAATAAAAATAAATCTTATGCAAGACAAGTTTTCTTTATTATAATGAGAAAAGCAAAATATTTCCATAAAATGCACTGTAGACTTTAGGTTTTTGTCATGTGGCCACCATTCCTTACTGTATGGTAGTTGAGGCTAGTGGGTGATTAACTGGGCAGGTCCTACGCTAGAGTCAGAAGAAAAACACATGGGGTAGGGAAGAGCCTGCCACGCTAACCATCACAAAGGAACAATTGTCACTCAGTTTTGGTGACCTTTGTTGACCTTCCTTACAAAAGTGAGTTTGTTGCTTNTTGGTCTTTTGCTTTTCTCCCCTTAGGATGACACAGCACAAAATCCTTATCATTTGTAAGTCCATCAAACTTACACCTTTTAGCCTCCAAAACTGCAACAACTAAGTCTTCCTTCTTTTTGTTTGCTCATGTGTGGATTTGTTTGCAGATAGAATCACCTGTAGTCCAGACTGGCCTCAAACTCACTCTGAAGCTGAGGATGACCTTGAACTTTGGATCCTCTATCCTTTGTGTCCTCAGTGTGTGCTACCTCACTCACTAAACCTTTGTTCTGTATAAACCATCAAGATGCCTTAGGTATTTTTCTATTGTAGCAGTGCAAAATGGATTCCAGTAACACGAGGTCACACTGAATTAGGGTGAGCACCATATCACTACAGTGTCCTGTTAAAACAGTGGGCTGCCCAAGCCAATCTGCATATCAGATATTTACATTACAATTCATAACAGTAGCAAAATTACAGTTATGAAGTAGCAACGAAAATAATTTGTGGTTGGGGGTTAGCACAACATGAGCAACTGTATTAAAGAGTTGCAGCATTAGGAAGGCTGAGAACCACTGTGTTGGAAGGATAGACAGAACAGGGCAGAGGTTGCCGTGATGGTACCATAAGCCACAGTGAAAGACGAATTTCTAAACGGTCTTGTTAAATAAAAACACAGGGCCAGAAATAGGGTGAAAATCAAANGAGAGGAATTAGGAACAGCTGCCAGCCTCACCNTACCAAGGCCGCTGCTTCCAAAAGAGTGTGTGTTTTCNTATATCTCCACATCNATATCCTTTTCTGTTCTGTTCTCCCATTGGTTCTCTCAGCCTAGCTACATCACTTCCTGTCTGTCTGTATAGACCTCCAGAATTCTATGGTTGATGTTGGGATTAAAGGTGTGTATCTCCATGCCTGACTCTTTCTAGTGTGACCTGGAACTCAAAGGGATTCAGACAGACCCTGCCTGCTAGGTGATAGGATTAAGGGCGTGTGCTAACATTGCAAGGCTAGTGGCTGACCTTGTTCCTCTGATCCTCAGATAAATTTTATTGGGAGACATAGATAAAATACCACCACACCACAGCATGCCAAGGCTTGTCCAGCAAACATCAGAGACAAGGAGGTAGGTATTGAAGTGAATGTCCTCTATNTCCTCTANAAGGGACAAATGTACCAAAACTTTAGTTTNAAGCTTCTGNACTCCTGAACTGGAGAAAAATAATTCTGTTNTTTTTAAGCTATCTAGTTGGTGGAAAAATTTTGTAACNTACTTAGCACACANCAATTTTTGACTATTTGAATAAAGCTTCCCTGAACTTTCATATTACCCTGTCTGACAAACAACTTTAAGGGAGAAAGAATTTGGTTCACAGATCCAAGCTACAGTCTGTCATTGGGAACTTGAAGCAGCTAGTCACATTATAACACACTCAGGAATGGTGAGAAATGCATGCATGCATGCATGCTACTTTTCAGCTAGCTTTCTCAACTGTTATGAAATCCAGGACCCAAACCTAGGGAACGACACTGCCCACTTCAGGTTGGCTCTGCCCATATCACTTAGGGCGATCAAGACAATTCCCCACAGATATGATCACAGGCCAACCTGACCTGGAAAATCCCTCACTGAGACTCGTCCTGGGAGATTCTAGCTTGTGTTAAGTTGACAATTAAAACTGACCATCACAACACATTACCATTTCTTATAGTGAAACATCTAGGAGTGGAAGGGCTGGGTAATATATGTAAGTTTTCAGGAACTCCCAAAACAGATTTCCACCATTTTTTATTCCCACCAGAAACTATAGAAGTTCTTGGTTCTCCATTACTACTATCATGTAGTTTCTCTGGTATTTTAAAATTATATTCTAATATATCTAGTGGCATCTTTGTGGTTTTGCTTTGTATTTCCTTAGTGTCTTCTATAACTTTGTGTATCTTAATTTCTTTTCTCTAACTTCATGAGTGGTTAATTTTAGTNGGTTATATNATCTATGAGTGTATATATAATACTTCATCCTCTCTATTGTTTTTATATTTATTTATTTGTTTATTTTCATTTATTTTTTTGAGACAGGATCTTATGTAGCTCCAGCTGGCCTNGACCTTGCTGTNTAGTTGAGGATGACTCTGAAGGACTGATTCTTCTGTTTCTACCTCCCAGNTGACAGGATTGCCTTTTAATTTTTAATGATGNCTTTTAAAGAGAAAGTTTTAAATTTAACGAAGCTCAATAATCAATTTTCCCTGTGTCTTTTATGCTTATTATGGATTTTGTAAGAGAAAAACTGTGCCCCCAATGATGGGTATTTACTACACTTGTCTTAAATCAATGTTCTACAGCCCTGTTTTGTACTTTGACAGCTACAGTAAATTCTCGCACACATGTTGTAAATCAAAGCCATTTTCAATAACTTCCATAGTGACAACTGACTGTACTGTTACTTGGCAATCCACTNNTGAGACCCTATGGACCCTGCTCCNTCCTGTTGGTGTGTGGCACACNAAGAATGACAACACATGTTGGCTGAGCCTCACTCATCCACTTCTGTTGTGTCTTGGCATTGTAACCATAGCCATGGAAGGAGATGATGATGAAGACAGAACAGTGAGTAGGGAGGAATTTCTGCCCAAACCACAGCCACAATGAGGTGAGATTTTAATTAACTACACATTCTGCCTAGCACAAAGCACTTTCCACTTAAACATGTCTTTGGCAAAGCACTTGTTATTTTAGGTGACAGGGAAATATTTGCATTTTTCTAGCAGGAGGCCTAAGGACACAGCTCAGTTGGATAGCACGCATGAAGTGCTGGGATTGATCCCCAGCACAGTGTGAATTGAGTGTGGTGGTGTACACCTGTAATCACAGAGGTAGGGAGGTAGAGACAGGAGAATCAGAAGTTCAGGGTGGAGCGGAGAGATGGCTCAGTGGTTCAGAGCACTTGCTGCTCTTGCAGAGGACNTGTGCTCTGTTCCCAGCACCCATGTGGTAGCTCACAATTGCCTGCAACTCCAGTTTCGGAGGATCTTGTGTCCTCCTTTGGTCTCCTCCAGTACCAGGTGTGCACATGGTGCAATGCACAGATGCAGACAAAACACTCATACACTTAAAATAAAAAGAAATAAATCATAAAAAGTTTAAGGTTATTCTTAGCTATGTGGCAAGTTTGAGGCCAGCCTAAGTTATATGAGACCTTGTCTCAAAAAACAAAACAAAATAAAACAAAACAAAAATACCCAAGCCATAGTAAACCAAGGCAAACACAAGTGTATATGTTTGTGTGAAGGTAAAAGAAAAGACTATAAATTATTGGAAAGGTGCAANTACATTGTAAAGCTGCAGGTGTCCCCCAACCCGAGTGTTCATTCAGCTCCTACTGAAACACAATTAAATCCTTTTTTATTGTTTTTGAAACAGGATCTCAGTATGTAGCTCAGGTACAGTCAAATTTTTCTTTACTATTTTTTTTTTTGAAATATGGTTCAGTTTATTTAGCTCAGGCTGNCCTCAAACTCACAGCACTCCTGCCTCAGCCTTTGTACACTTAGATTCTAGTTAAAATATTCTAATTATGTAAAGTGGAAANCCTACAAAAATGATGAAAATCTCAAGTGACCTTGAAGCTTAATTAATGGCATGTGGTATAAATATAATGGTTAGTTTTAACTCTACAAGTGATAAATGTAGAATCACCTGGGAAGAANGTCTCAATGAGGAATTATTTACATTTGGTTTGGCTGTGGGTGTGTATGTGGGGGTTGCTTTGATTGAGCNGATTGAGGTGGAAAGACTGCCCACTATCGGTGGTGCCATTCCTTAGATTTGGGTCCTGGACTGTATAAGCATGGAAAAAGTGGGCTGAGCCGTAGGCATGTGTATCTTCACTCTCCCTCTGCTCTTGACTGTGAATGTCAGTGTGATATAACTAGCTGCTTTTTGTTTGTTTGTTTGTTTTGTTTTTGTCTTGACTTTTCCACAATAATGGACTGTAACCTGGAATTGTGGGACAAAATAAATCTTTTCTCCCCTAAGTTGCTTTTTTGTCAAGGTGATTTTTTTTTCACAGAAACAAAAATGAAACTTGGGAGCATACATATCCCCAATAGGGATTGAAATCCTTATATTACAAGGAAAAAAATTACACCAATTGTTTTCACCATTTAGTTTCCATGCTGCCCAGCTGATGTCTTGTCCTTTGCAAACTTCCTGGTGATTCTTGGAGCAGAATTGAAGGACTGAATGACAAGATGAGAAAAGGTGTTAAGGAGTTTACATTCTCAGCTGTGAAAGGCCCCAAGTAAGCTGGAGGTGAGAGGTAGGGCATTCACCGCTTTGTGGAATTCCGGAAGGATTTAGTCAATTTGATTTTGTGTTTGACTCCCAGGAATGGGAAACATTTCAAGCCCACTGCTTTTTACAGATAGAATGTGCTGTGTGTCGGCCACCCAGCTGGGTGGTAGGATTTGGCTGAAGTGAAATTGGCTTTTAACGTTGAGTGCCTGGATCATTGCTCCCACTGGAGTCCAGGCCATCAAGGTGTTGGGGAGAGACGTTTGAGGAAAGCAAGCACACTTGTGCTGTGCTCCAGAAGTCTGTTAGGGTTCCAAGAAGAGGCTCTGTGTGATGCAGCATGTGGAAGACCAAGACCCAGCTACCGAAGTGGGAATTGTGTTGGAAACAAAGTAACAACCTAGGCCTCAGCCATTACACATCCCAGTTTACATTCCCAGCTGCAGCAGCAAGGCCATNTTTGCTGAGCTTTCCAGGTACAGCTGGTTTTCCACATTTCTTTTCTGTAACTGGGCACTGTTGCAGGACCTGAGAGTACAGCTATGAGGCTCACAGAATGTCTTTCTTTGAGATGCTAATACACTAAGAGACAGAGATAGACTTGTAAACAAATACAGTTTGCATCAAGTAGTGATAGGAAACAAAGCAAAATAAAAGGGATAATGAAGGAGCTTGGAGTGTCATCTTTGGGGATACAAATAACCTTCTCTTTTCANTTAGTTTACTCAGCTTACAGTGCTTTAAGATGAACCCAGATGCCAATCAAGACTGACACATTCCTTATAAATCATGTTTATATGGCAGCATTAGGGATATTTTGTTTCACATGTATTTACTTGTTGGGTTGTCATGATCCCTACCCCTGGAATGTGCATGTGCATGCGTGTGACACGCACACACACACACACACACACACATCAGGGTGGGTCTACAGCTCTGGCTCTACTGATGGGGATAATGCACAGTTTTTGGGGAGGGGGTGGTAAATAATGAGTATATAGTAAGCTAAATTATGTTATTTTGAAAATTGCTTTAAAAAATTTCAGTCTTGACTTCAAGTCATAGTAGTTCACTTGGAAATTTCTTGTTGCTTATGATGGCTTGATGTTGTCAGTATAATGCTAGCACTTGTCAATATCTCAAGATGTAAAATACATGTAAGACAAGGTTTACTATGAAAACAGTNGTTTTAAACATNCATTTTAGTTTGTCTTCTTAATACTTTACATATTGANCTGGCAACTTCTTATATAATCTCTTAACTTGATGGATTTTTCTCTTTTCATGGGGAATATCTTATTAGCATTAGTTCCATACAAGATTTCTGTAATCCTTTNAAGCCATGGATGCATTTTGGGAGGGCTGCCCTTCAAAGAGGGAAATCCAAGGAGAGACTGTGACACACTGGAAGAAAAATCGGNTGAACACGTTTCTCTGCTAAGCTTTCCATATGATAACAGAAGGCCTTTCTGTGCTACATGTCTGATGGACAGAGGTGAGAGTGTCAGTCTGCCTATTAATAATCGAGAAACTTAATTTCTTTATCATTTATATGTAAAAGCAAATCTAAATATTAGCACAAATATTTGTCTCTGCACTCCAAAAGGGTGTATGCCAGGCCATTCAGTGATGGCTGGGTTTGAGTATCAACTTTGGAGTCTGATGGCCTTTGTTTCCTCNGGCCATGTTTGATTTGTCTTGCAATTCTAAGAATGTTCCTTAATCTCTCATGCAGAACTAAGACATATTATTTCTCTGGGTTGTATTCTTTAAGAAGTATATGTACTGCTTAGATTCGTGATGGCTACAGAGGAAGAAGAGCACGGTGACTTTCTAAACAGAGATGTTGCATCCAAGAGATTCTCCAGCACTTACATAGAAGACCCCAGTCTTCCCTCTCCTGCCTCCTCTTCTGATCTCACATACAAGGGCCACCCTCAAGGTTGTCATCCTNTAAATTTAAGTCTGAATTCTTTTAGGTAAATACATCCTATATAGCCTATCTGTCAGTCATCTATGTGTGTGTGTTTATGGACTTCTACATACATATTGTGTTGGGAACTACAAAGATAATTGGAACAAATGTTGTAAGCACAAATTACTAAAGGAAACCATTGCTTCACTTAACACATGAAGTAGAATTAGAAAAGAAGAGAAGAATCTTGATTGGATTTTTTTTTTAATCCAGGACCTGTGGTGGGATCTAAAGAGCAAGCACACTGACGTCAGGCTTTCTAGGGAGATCTAGGGTTCTCTGTCATGTCACTCATCATGTCTCAGAAGCTTGTCATTTGTTGTGGCTGCATGTGTGGAGGCAGTTGTTCCCAACTTTTGATTGCAGGTCTGGGGTGGNGTCTGAGCTTCTAGTAAGTTCCNCCAAGTGATGCTGGTGTGCAGATTCACATCAAGAATCGGGAACTGCTGCTTGGAGGTAAGAGCCAATGAGACACTGATGAACAGGTTTGACAAACTACGTCAGAGGCCAGGATTTCACTTAGCTTATGAGTAAGGAGTCACCTTGCCTTTCTGAGTAAGGTCTTGCCTATGCCAAAGATTGACATTATTGGCTGGCTCCTTAAGATGCTTAATGTGACTCTGAGAAGACAGTCACAATATTCCTGGCTGAGAGCCTGACAGACATCTCACATCCATACACCTAAGGAAATTATCAAAGGGCTTCTTTTATCCATGGCCTCCTAGGTGGAAATGATAGTTTATGCTGGACAGATATATTACTCTTAGTTTTTATCCNATANATGTTTTACACACTTTTAATTGCTTTTTCTTTACATTATTAGTTTTATTAGGAGAATGACTTTTATCCTTCATTAAAATTTTGCTATAATGGCCCATAGTTCTTAGCACCCTTTTGTTCACNTCTTCTAAGCATTTGTTTCACCATGATNCATGGCCCATATTTACTTGAGCTGTGACACATCCATACAGAAGATATAAATAGTCAATCTATAATGTGAAGATATGAAAGAAAACAACAATATTGATAACAGACAGCTATAGGATGCTGATAAGATTGCCTAAAGGCCACATCTAATACTTGTGCTTACTTAGAGCTAGAGTCACCATAACTANCCTAATTCTGCAGCTAAGTGACTCAACATCTAGAAGAGACTGTGCCAGTTGGAGCTGACTCATTGAAAATGAACAATGAGCAATTAGANCTCAATCTTGAAAACCGAGTTTCTTCTAGCTGNTGTTATTACTATGGAAGACTGTGGGGTTCTGTAATCTCGGCCATAAATATTCTGCCAGTCACAATGAGAGGTGCCGCTCTGGCCATAAAACCCCCACAAAGCACTTGCAGCTGTTCCTTTAGTTCTCACCTTGCATTACAAAATAGCCACTGGGAAGAAAAGGATAGAAGGCTTTTGGTATTCTGGAAGGGCTAAGTGCTNCTGTTTCATATCTGTTGGAATCTTATCATGCTAAATTGTATAATGGGTCCCAATTTTGTACCCTTATGGTCCTACACACTTCGCTATGTACCTGTCAGTGTTCTCTTCCTGTGGGAGAAGATTCTCCATGTTGTAACTTGGGGTTGACTAGCGGCTTGTTTAAAGCTGTAGAATGAGGTAGATATGAGAACAAGGCACGTGATCTTAGTGTTAATTGTCAACTTGACAGAATCTAGAATTATGTGGAAGATGGGCCTCTGGGCATGTCTGTGAAGGGCTATCTTGATTGTNTTAATTGAGGTGGGAAGCCCTGTCCACTATGAGCAGATCAGTTCCTAGGCAGAGGCTCCTGAACCATATGAGAGTGGAAAAATTAGCTGAGCACCAGCATGCATATTTTGAAGTTTTAGCTTGGTAATAAGAAGATATTAGTTAGGTTTTAAAAATGTTCCTTAATTTTAAATATATTTTAAATTTATTCTTTGAAAATTTCATTCATATATCAGCCACTCAAGGACAGGCNTCATGTTCAGAAGTAGTTGACAAACATATAANGGACTCCACAGTTTTGTTTTGTTTTTGTATGTGTGTGCTTTTATTTGACTAAAGCTTAGTGGGTTGTTTTTGTTTGTTTTTGAGTGTGATTTTGTTTTGTTTTCTTGATTTTGAAGGGTTTTGTTGTCCTATTGTTTTTTTGTTT
>LZPO01035048.1:127709-142427 GCA_001675575.1 Neotoma lepida | reverse complement strand
GTGACTACCCTAATTGCCATCATAGAACCTACATCCAGTAACTGATGGAAGCAGATGCAGTGATCCACAACCAAGCACTGGGCTGAAATCCTAGACCTCAATTGAAGAGAGGGAGGAGGGATCACAGGAGCAAGTGAGGTCAAGATCATGATGGGAAAAACCACAGAAATAGCTGACCCAAGTGGTGGGAACTCATGGACTCTGGCCTGTTAGCTGGGGAACACGCATGGGACCAAACTAGACCCTTTGAATGTGGGTGACTTTATGTGGCTTGATCTGTTTGGGGAGCCCCTGGCAGTGGGACCAAGACTTATCCCAGGTGCATGAAATGGCTTTTTGGAACACATTTCCTGGGGTGGGATACCTTGCTCAGCCTTGATGCAGCGGGGAGGGGCTTGGACCTGCCTCAACTTAGTCTGCCAGACTTTGTTGACTCCCCAAGGGAGGCCTTACCCTCACTGAAGAGTGGATGGGAGGTGGGATTTGGAGAGGTGGGGGGATGGGATAATGCTTATATATACATGCATGCATATACAAAAACATTCCCCTCCTATCCCCTTGCTTAAACTGTATTAAAAGACCTTTAATAGAATCTTCAGCTTAAAACTTTAAAAAAAATAAATTAAAAGAAGTTGGGTGGATTGGAGGGAACAGGGTCTGGAAGGACTTGGAGGGGGGGGAAGAATATAATAAAAATATATTTTAAGTTAAAAATTGTCTTAAATAATAAAAAAGAAAATTTCATATATAGATAGAATGTATCTTGATCGAGTTTACCCCAGCTCTCTCCTCCAACTTCCCCTAAGCCCCTCCAAACACATTTCCTTCACAACTTCACCGCTTTTCTTTTCCTTACCCATTTTATTGTTTGAGAATTTCTTACATACATATAATATGTTTTGATCAAATTCCCCACCCATTCCTTTCTCTTCAATTCCTTATTCCCCCTACCACTTTTCCTTCTCAACTTTATATACTCTTCTTTTATTTTTAAAATGCTCTGAGTCCACTTAATGTTGCCTGTGTGTTCATGGTATAGGGTCATGTACTGAAACATGGGTAGACTCAAGGAATACACTCCTGAAGAAAACTGCCCCTCCCTGAACAGCCATCANTTACCAGCAGTTCCTCAGCTAGGTGTAGGACTTCCAGCAAGACTGTAAGAACCAGAGGTGGTGAACACCTGCAGCAAAAGAGTATTTGTTGGACATGACAGGGCCATTGCACACGTGAACTCACCTTGACTGTGACTGTATCCGTAAGACTCACACATGATTAAGCCAGCCACAATCACAGCAAGGATGTGGGAGGGGTTAGGATGTCCCACCCCCGGATGAGGATTCTTGTCCTTTTTGACGTAAGTGTTGGAAGTGAGTAAAAATTTGACAGTCTTTCAATTTAGATTAAATTAATATCCCAATAAAATGTGAGAAGATTTCATAAGCCTTGAAATAACATACACTAGAGATGGTTTATGTTTTTGAGAACAGCCTTACCTGGTGTACATATTGGTCTGAGAGCAGGAAGAGTCTGTCATTTAGAGTGCCATNGTTTAAAACAGCNCCCTCATTGAACTCTTTGTTTGCTTCTGTTGCTTAGTCATACACACCTCCTCAACGTGCCTTATCCACTCACTTGACCGTTATCCTACTCTTATTCTTCAAATATAAAGTGTCTAAACAGGAAGATGTTTAGAGTCTTTTATTTAAGTTAGTTTAGTAAAGGAGTGTTAGAGTCTTAATTAAATTTGTAAAATTTAGTCTTTGAGTCTTTTACTGAAGTTGCTTCTCTTTTCTTTTATAAGAAGAATATATTCCTGCAAATAAAGAAACGAATAGCCAGATATATCCCCTGATTTCCACCAAGATTCTGTTCCTAACTTATCCAAGTAAGGAGGATAGCTGCATGGCGGAAAACTTCTAAGCAAGAATTAGTGTGGAATCAAATATTCCTGTTTAACACTTGCGATCTAGTCACCCAAAAAGCGATGAACATTTCCCGAAGTGTGGTGGCCAGGTGCAGCCCTTTTCCCTGCAGCCTGTGTCCCTCTTGATGTCCTGATGCCCCCACTTTGGCATTTTACTAGATCTCGTGGGACTCTGCCAAGGGCACCAGACAGGCTTTCTGTCAGGAGTTTTTCCAGGCTAAGGGCCAGAAAAATGGCTTGGGGTTGTCCAGAACCTCCTTAACTGTTCTTTTCAGCTCTGATCTCTTATGATAGCAGNAGGAGGGTGCAGGACACAATGGCTTATGTCATGGGCAACGAGCTGGCTATTTATTCATTGGTTACATATATAGAAATCTGTAAGAATGTGGACCTTAAATACCAGGGCGTAGGTTATAAAGAAGGAAGGGTTTGAAGAAAAGAAGACTGTAAGAATATCTTGATGAGAAGTCCCTGCCAAAGTGATCTGTCTTCACCAAAGGAAGGAAAAACGCTTGTAATATTGTCAGCATGGAAGCTCCTATGGCAGCCAGCAAGCAGCTAGCTATTTGAGTCTCTAGGCTCATTGTGGCTTTCCCGTGGTGTGAACTTGGCCGGATTTGCTCTGTAACACAGATACCCCACTGGAACTCTCAGACCCAAGACAGAAAGCTGAGCTGCCTATCGGTAAGCAATGTTTCTGAAGTCCTGGAGCCTTTTCCTCATGATGTCATCTGGTTCCAAGGCTCAGGTTGCATCTGAGCTGATACTCTTTCCATCCCGGGCAGCAACCCGAGTGTGCCTGGGGGTGCTCTGCAGATGCCCGAGACTTTTCACTCTACTTCTACCTGCACATAGATGGCCTCTCTGTTTAAATCAATTAGATTAATTTTTCTTAGTCTCTGAAACACAAGCATCAGTTGAGATACGAATAGGCTGAGATGACACCAAGTTTAGTTGACACTTTTCTCCTACAGATTTAATTCAGGGCCTTGTACATTCAAAGCATGAGTTCAACACTGAGCTGTACCCTAGGCTCTGTCACAAAACTATTGCACAGCTAACATACAACTCACAAGACACTCAATTTAGGAATATTGATTAGCTGGGTAAGCAAGTCTTGTTCTCAGTTCCTTTCTTCTCACTTGAACTGACTTCTGGTTTCCCTTTTTATATAATTTCTTTTAGGGAGATCTTGACAAATTGCATTGTGGGGATAATTTGGCTTGAACTTTGAGTTGTTCTCACAGACACCTGAAATTGGTAGTTTAGGTTGCAAAGTGCAGTTGAAAACTACATCAGCAGCCCTAGACCATAAAGTCCACTTCATTTCCCACAGATCACTTGAGTTCTGTGGTGCTCAATTGTAGAGAGAGCGCCTTCAGCAAGACGAGCCATTGCTTTATTTTTAAAGCTCGCTTATGTCAACGCTTTCTTCCGTGACTAGGTTGGCCACCATTATTCAAGGGTGAGGTCACAGTCCTTTTCTTTCCTAGAGCTGCTTGCCATTTTCTCAACACCTGCCTTGCAAGTGACAGCTCTGTGGGTGTCCTCATAAATTACAGATCATGTGCCCTGGTCCTGATGCCTTGGGACAGGCACAAAGTTAGAAACTGTCCTGTAACTTTAGACCAGTAGCTGCAAGGATGCGACAGCTGAGTGGAGAACAGAGAGACACATCAGCAGGGGTCCTGTTAAGACCATCAGGCTGCCTGCCTGATGCTGACGGACAATTTGTACCCCTGGGTGTTGTAAAATGGAACACAACAGCCAGACAGCAAGGGAATGGACAGATGCACCCAAGGAGGAGGTTTTCATTTTCTTGCTTTAAAGGATACTCTCCAGGACTGTGATCATGTGATAAACATAAGCTAGCATGTGCAAACTTATAGTGGATTTAGTAAGAGGCAATCATTTGCTGATATCTGAATGAACAAGGATTCCAATTCCTCCCTTCAGATTTTTTCATTTTATAGATTCCATTAGCAGAGTTGGACATAAATATAAGAACAGCAGTGTAGATAAACATGAGCCGCTTTATTACCATAGGATGTCCACTAAATGTTGAGTGCCGTATCTAGCACTGGGTGATAGTAACTTATATCCTACTGAGGATGCATGGTGCAATAGTTAGTTGTGGCTGCGTAACAAGCCACATCCAGAATACTTTATTATTTTTCATGGGTGCATAGGCCTAATGGGCAGTTCTGCTAGTGTGAGCTGCAGCCTAGAGAACTGACTTTAGTCTACAGTCAGGCACAGGGCTACAAGGGAGGATTGGCCTCTGGGTTGAATTCTTTCACTTATCTGGGGATCAGATGGGAAACAGGGCAGGTTTCACTCTGTTCCATANCTCTCATTCTCTATCAGAGGATTTTAAGCAGNTGCTCTTGAAGAAAGTATAGGAAACCAGAACTAGAAGAGGACAAGGGCTGCTTCAAGTCTCTGCTTATGTCAAATTCACTGCCGTACCACTGCCTGGTGTGACTCATGCGGCAAATCCTAGAGTCAGTATGGGAAGCTACAAATGAGTGTGGATGTGGAAAATGAGCCATATGTTCTAGTTCTCCACAAGTGGCTGGAAGCATACACACATTTTCCATCNGGAAATAAATACTTTGCTTGAGTTAAAAATACTTTGCTCATCAGACCAGTGAGAAAACTCCATGTAAGTGCGTTTTAGGATTATGTGAAATGTTTGGTAGTTGTCTGAGTGTCTCATCCCCAATCTCTGTGCTCCTCCAAGCCTGTTAGATGTTGTTCTTCACTTGGAAGTGGTTTATTTAAACATTAAGGTTAAGACACATGGGTCATATCTTCGAAATTCCTTGCATGTATTATAATAACAAGTCCTGACATTCCTAGTTTTAAGTGGGAAAGAGGTAGAAGGATCAGGAGCCTCTTTGCTCTTTCCTATATGTAAAATATGTGTGTTCTAGGGCACCAGGCTACAGTTGACCTGAACTGGTATTTTATAGCATATTTGTAGGATGAATAAGGCACTTCCCTAATGCTATGCATATTAAGGGGAATATTAGTCAAGTTTCCTGACATAGCGGTTTTGCCAGGTGTCTAGCAGTCATGATGATCCAGGATTTTCTCTTTTGCCTCCTGCTGGAGTGGAACTAAGACTCAGGGCCACCCAAGAAGGCAGGCATTGTGCTCTGATTTAAAAGCAAAACTTGTCTTCCAAACAGCTCCAACTTATTGATGGCCATGATGAACTCCACCTGCTCTGCTCTTCCAGCGCAGTAGAGGCAATATGGGGATTGATTGTAGGCCCAACCTTCCTTCCTTCTTTCCTTCCTTGCTTCCTTCCTTCCTTCCTTCCTTCCTTCCTTCCTTCCTTCCTTCCTTCTTTCCTTCCTTGCTTGCTTCCTTCCTTCCTTCCTTCCTTCCTTCCTTCCTTCTTTCCTCTCTCCCTCCCTCCCTCTTTCCCTCCCTCCTTCCTTCCCTTTCACTAGCTGTTACTTCTGCCCTTCCCAAGGCCACACTCTGTCCTAGAAACCTGAAAATCAATGTGACTAGGGTCCCATTTCATTAGCCAGCACCATCAAAAACCACCTTGCTTGTTCCAAGCTGGAGACCCATATGGCATGCCCACAGACTCAGAAGTGTGTGGAGGTAGCAGCCAGCTGTCTGCTTTAACAAGTGCTGCAGATGATTCAGAGACCTGCCACACTTCGAAAGCTGCAGCTTGGAGCTTCTGGAACTGCACAGCCACTAGATACATACAGCGATAACATTTAAAGTTAAGGGCCCTAAAATGAAATTGAAAGCCAAGTTTTACAGTTACATCAGCCTTNTTCCAAGTGCTTTATAACCACATATGGCTAATGGTTACTATATTGATTACCACAGACATAGCGAGTTCCCTTAACCACTGCAGAACTTTCTCTCAAACAGTTATGGAATTTTCATGTCTCAGGGTACTTTCTAGGTCTCTGGATATTTCTCTCCAGAGTGCTCCAGATTAGAATGGGACAGGTCTGTGGCTTTTCTAAGCTCACAGTAAGACTTACTTATTTATTTATTTATTTTACATCCTGGCCGCTGTTTCCCCTCCCTCCTCTCCTTCCAGTCCCTCCCATGCCCCCGCTGTTCCCACCATTCAATCCACTCCTCTTTTGTCTCTGTTTAGGACAGGGTAGGTCTCCCATGAGTATCAACAAAACATGGCATATCAAGTTGCAGTAAGACTAAGCAGGTCTCCATGTATTAAGGTTGGACAAGGCAACCTAGTATGAGGAGTAGGATCCCAAAAGCCAATAAAAGAGTCAGAGACAGTCCCTGTTCCCACTGTTAGGAGTCCCCAAGAAGGCAAACTTACACAACTGTAGCATACCTGCAGAGTGCCTAGGACAGTCTCATGCAGGCTCCCTGATAGTTAGTTCAGTCTCTGGGAACCCCTATGAGCCCAGGTTAGTTGATTCTGTGAGTTTTCTTGTGGTGTCCTTGACCCCTCTGGCTCCTACAATCCTTTCTCCCCCTTTTCTGCAGGATTCCNCCAACTCTGACTAATGTTTGGCTGTGGGTCTGCATCTGTTTCCATCAGTTGCTGGATGTCACCTCTCTGATGACAATTGGGCTAGGTATCAATCTGGTCATAGGAGACGGCCAGTTAAGGCTCTGTATCTCAGTTCAAGCAGTATTAGCTGGGGTCATCCTTGTGGATTTCTGGGAAATTCCCTTGTACCAGGTTTCCATCTGACCCCCAAATGCCCCCTCCCTTCCAGTANTCTTTCAGTACTCCCCCATGCCCCCTCAAACTTGATGGCTCATTTTTCCAACTGTCCTCAGTCCTCTCATGAAATCTCTTCTATTTGCCCTTCCCAGGGAGATCTGGTCATGCCCCCTTGAACCTTGCTTGTTACCTAGTATCTCTGGGTCTGTGGATTGTAGCATAGTTTTCCTTTATTTTATAGTCAATAATCACTTATGAATGAGTACGTACCATGTTTGTCTTTCTCAGTCTAGTTTATCCCACTCAGGATGATATTTTCTAGTTCCATCTATTTGCCTTCAAATTTCCTAGTGTCCTTGTTTTTAATATCTGAGTAATATTCCATTGTGTAAATGTACCACATTTTCTCTATCCATTCTTCAGTTGAGGAGCATCTAGGTTATTTTCAGGTTCTGGCTATTACAAATAAAGCTGCTATGAACATAGCTAAGCTAGTGTCCTTGTGGTTTGATTGAGCATCCTTTGGGTATATGCTCAGGAGTCTTGTGGTAGGTTAATTCCCAGTTTTCTGAGGAACCGCCACACTGACTTTCAAAGTGGCTGTACAAGTTTGCACTCCCACCAGCTATGGAGATGTGGGGTTGGTGAAGATCTTTTCCCATCCTGTAGGCTGCTGTTTTGTCCCATTGATGTTTTCCTTTGCCTTACAGAAACTTTTCAATTTCAGGAGGTCCTATTTATTAATTGTTGATCTTAATGCCTGTGTTATTAGTGTTCTGTTCAAGAAGTTGTCTCCTGTGCCAATGCGTTTGAGATTATTCCCCGCTTTCTCTTCCATCAGGTTCAGTGTATCTGGATTTATGTTGAGGTCTTTCATCCACTGGGGTTTGAGTTTTGTGCAGAGTGATAGATACAGGTCTATTTGCATTCATCTACATGCCAATACCTAGCTAGACCAGCACCATTTGTTGTAGATGCTTTCTGTTTTCCAGTGTATAATTTTGGCTTCTTTGTCAAAAATCAGGTGTTCATAGGTGTGTGGATTTATGTCTGGGTCCTCGGTTTGATTCTATTAATCTACCTGGCTATTTTTATGCCAATACCGTGCTATTTTTATTACTATAGCTCTGTGGTAGAGCTTGAAATCAGGCATGGTGATGCCTCCAGAGATCCTTTTATTGTACNGGATTGTTTTAGTTATCCTGGGTTTTTTGTTTTTACATATGANGTTGAGTATTGTTCTTTCAAGGTCTATAAAGAATTTTGTTGGGATTTTAATGGGGATTGTATTGAATCTGTAGATTGCTTTTGGTAAGATGGCCGTTTTTACTATGTTAATCCTATAGATCCCTGAGTGTGGGAGATCTTTCCATTTTCTGACATCTTCTTCAATTTCTTTCTTCAAAGATCTGAAGTTCTTGTCATACAGGTCTTTCACTTGCTTGGTTAGAATTACACCAAGATATTTTATATTATTTGTGGCTATTGTAAAGGGTGTTGATTCTCTGATTTCTTTCTCAGCCCATTTATCATTTGTATAAGTAAGACTACTGATTTTTTGTGTTAATCTTTTATCTAGCCACTTAACTAAAGGTGTTATCAGATGTAGGAGTTCCCTGGTAGAGTTTTTAGGGTTGCTTATGTATACTATCATATCATCTACAAATAGCNAAAGTTTAACTTCTTCCTTTCCAATTTTAACTTCTTCCTTTTCCAATCCCCTTGATCTCCTTTAGTTGTCTTGTTGCTCTAGCTAGAACTTCAAGCACTATATTGAATAGGTATGGANAGAGTGGACAGCCTTGACTTGTTCCTGATTTCNGTGGAATTGCTTTGAGGTTCTTTCCATTTTATTGTTGACTGTATACTGCTTTTATTATGTTCAGGTATGTTCCTTGTACCCCTGATCTCTCCAAGACTTTTATCATGAAGAGGTGTTAGATTTTGTCAAAGGCTTTTTCAGTATCTAATGAGATACTGATATCTCATTAAATAAAATTAGATAAAAAAAAACTAATGAGTTTTTTTCTTTCAATTTGTTTATGTGGTGGATTACACTGACAGATTTTCATATGTTGAACCATCCCTGCTCCTCTGGGATAAAACCTACTTGGTCATGGTCGATGATCTTTTTGATGTATTCTTGGATTTGGTTTGCCAGTATTTTATTGAGTATTTTTGCATCAATGTTCATGAGGGAGATTGGTCTGTAATTCTCTTTCTTTGTTGAGTCTTTGTGTGGTTTGAGAATCAGGGTGAATGTAGCCTCATAGAAAGAATTTGGCAATGTTCCTTCTGTTTCTATTTTGTGGAATAATTTGAAGAGTATTGATATTAGCTGGGCCTGGGCTTTTTTTTTGTTTGTTTGTTTGGGAGACTTTTAGTGACTGCTTCTATTTCCTTAGGGGTTATTGGTCTATTTAAATTGCTTATCTTATCTTGATTTAACTTTGGTAAATGGTATCTATCAAGAAATTTGTCCATTTCTTTTAGATTTTCCAATTTTGTGGAGTATAGGTTTTCAAAGTATGACCTAATGATTCTCTGGATTTCCTTGGAGTCTGTTGTTATGTCCCCATTTTCATTTCTGATTTTGTTGATTTGGATATTCTCTCTCTGCCTTTTTGTTAATTTGTATAAGGGTTTATTTATTTTGTTAATTTTCTCAAGAACCAATTCTTTGTTTCATTGATTCTTTGTATCATTCTCTNTGTTTCTATTTTATTGATTTCAGCACTCAGTTTGGTTATTTCCTGCCATCTACTCCTCTTAAATGTATCTGCTTCTTTTTGTTCAAGAGCTTGCANGTGTGCTGTTAAGTCACTAGTGTGAGATCTCTCCAAGTTCTTCATAAAGGCACTTAGTGCTATGAACTTTCCTCTTAGCACTGCTTTCATTGTGTCCCATACATTTGGGTATGTTATGCATTCATTTTCATTGAATTCTAAGAAGTNTTCAACTTCTTTCTTTATTTCTTCCTTGACCCAGTGGTAACTCAGTAGAGAGTTGTTCAGTTTCCATGAGTTTGTAGGCTTTCTGTTGTTTCTGTTGTTGAAATCCAGCTTTAATCCTTGGTGGCCTGATAATATAGAGGGGGTTATTTCAATTTTTTTGGTATCTGTTAAGACTCACTTGGGACTGAGTATGTGGTTGGTCAATTTTGGAGAAGTTTTCATGTGGTGCTGAGGTATATTCTTTTGTGTCTGGGAGAAATGTTCTGTAGATACATGTTAGGTCCATTTGAGTTATAACANCTGTTAGTTCCATTATTTCTCTGTTTAGTTTCTGTCTGGATGATTTGTCCATTGCTGAGAGTGGGGTGTTAAAGTCTCCCACTATTATTGTATGGGTTTCTATGCGTGATTTAAGCTTTCTTTTACAAATTTAAGCTTTTCTTTTACAAACGTGGGTGCTCTTACACTTAGGGCATAGATGTTCAGAACTGAGACATCATCTTTGTGGATTTTTCCTTTGATGAATATGAATGCCCTTCTTCTCTTTTGATTAATTTTGTTAGATATTAGGATAGCTACACCAGCTTGCTTCTTATGTCCATTTGACTGGAAAATCTTTTTCTAATCCTTTACTCTGAGGTAATATCTATCTTTTATGTTGAGGTGTGTTTCTTCTNTGCAACAGAATGATGGATCCTGTTTTCGTATCCATTCTGTTAGTCTGTGCCTTTTGATTGGCAAATTAAGGGATATTGATATTGAGGGATATTAACGACCAATGATTGTTAATTCCTGTTATTTTGTTGTTGTTGTTGTTGTTGTTGTGTGTGTGTGTGTGTTTCTCTTCTTTGTGTTTTGGTGATGTGAGATTACCTATTGCCTGTGATTTTGTGGGTGTAGTTAACTTCCTGGGGTTGGAGTTTTTAATCTAGTACCTTCTCTTGGGCGGGGTTTGGGGATAGATATTGTTTAAATTTGACTTTGTCATGAAATACCTTGTTTTTTCCGTCTATGGTGATTGACAGTTTTGCTGGGTATAGTAGTCTGGACTGGCATCTGTGGTCTCTTACCATCTGCAAGACATCAGTTCAGGCCCTTCTGGATTTTAGGGTCTCTATTGAGAAGTTNGGTGTGATTCTAATAGGTCTGCCTTTATATGTTATTAGGCCTTTTTTCCTTGTCTGTTTTAATATTCTTTCTTTATTCTGTATGTTTAGTGTTTTGATTATGATGTGACAAGGGGATTTTCTTTTCTGATCCAATCTATTTGGTGTTCTGTATGCTTCTTGTACCTTTATGGGCATGTTCTTAAATAGATTGGGAAAAATTTCTTCTATGATTTTGCTAAATATATTCTCTGGGTTTTTGAGCTGGGTTTCTTCTCCATCTTTTATTCCTATTATTCTTATGTTTGGTCTTTTCATAGTGTCCCAGATTTCCACTCACAAGTCTTTTATTATCTTCTGATGCTTAAAGATACCTTGGCCACATCATAGGCTTCCTTTCTTCCTTGCCTTTCTCTTACCTGACATTTTTTCTTTGAGGATTGAAATGGAAATCAAGTAGGCCATCAGTTATATCATACTTACATGTGTTTTAATCGACACATGATATTTAACAATGGTATTAATTTGGAATTTTAATCAGGGATTGGAGAGTTCGCTCAGCACTAAGAGTATGTATTGCTCTTGCAGAGGACCGGGGTTTGGGTTCCAGCAACTCTGTCAGGTGGATTACAACCACCTGTAACTCCAGCTCCAGGTGTTCCAATGCCCTCTTCTGGCCTCTGTGAGCACTACACTCATGTATACATAGCCTGTTCTGTGATTAAAAATAAATCTTTAAAAATAAAAATTTTCATTTCTCTAAAAGTCTTATAATATCTAGAAGCCTACTTTCCCCCTGGTCATGGTCTGCTGGGCTTGGAAGCAACTTTTTTTAGAACATCCTATCTCTTTAGTTGGCAAATGCACTTGAATTTGCCACCATCCTCACCAGCTCAGCTTTCTCATTAATGTTCTTTGTCTTGCTCCCCATTTGAGTTTGGCTCTGATGCTGCAAGCTTCTCGTGCTGTGTTCCTCATTCCAGAAGCCTTTGGAATTCCTAGCATCACTGTAGTTGCAATGGAGAGCCTATAAATGTATTTTTGTAGATCCTGCCTGAGGAATTAAGATGACATCACAAAAAATGCCAGAAGATGCTTCTTAGGTCCCTGTGGAGAGTAGAAAAACATGACCAAATGTATTTGATCCTAATGGGGCAGATACCACCTACAAGAATGACTGAATACNTGTTGTTTATACCTCACTTAAATGTTTCCTCGAATAACACTCTATCTACATGAGCCTCATGCTCACTTTGCTGGAATTTTACTCTCTTCTGTGAGGCTATCGAGAGCATCTCATGTAGGTGGTATTTGCTCCATTCACAAGCCAGGACTGACCACCTTTGTTTTGTTAGTCTCAAGCTAGCTAGGTCTTGAAACACTTCTTTAATTATTGAAAAGTTTATGGTAAATAGAATGCCAAATTGATACTGGAGAGGGCAATCCTAAAAATGCAGAATTATTCAAGAATGTATTCCTGGACAGATGAGTTAGCAAGCTAGTCCTCGACAATATAGTTTCAGAGAAGAAGACTGGGGAAAACAGTCCCCCAGTGTAGTTTTACCCCGCCCCCCGAAGTCCAGATTTGATCACATTACCCATCCCAGTTCAAACCACTTACTGATTCTTGCTGTTGTAGGGAGAAAGTTGATGTTCTTCAGTCTCTTGCCATGTAGTTCTAACTTGTTTCTCCTCTCCACTGATTCTTGCTGCTCCTGACATGTCAACCCCTGTTATAACTGCACTCACTTGACCTTCTTCACAAACCATCTTGTTCTTATGTATTCCAGCCATACTATCTGCTATCTGTTTTTCTGTCAAAATTCCATTCATCCTCTGCTATGTACCTGTCTGTTTATGAAGCCTCTCACCACTATGTAGAAATTATCTGAACTTCAATATTGTTTTGAGTATTTGCCTTTTAATAAAACCCTTTTGACAGTTGGATATGTTTNTTTTTGATATTTCACTATGAACCTGTTGAGAGAAGGATAGTTGTTTTATTCATCCTTAGTACCTAGTTTTGATTCAGGCATATAGCAGGAATGCATTNAGTGTTTCATAGGATAATAAATAAAACACAAACCCTCATAAATATTCAAATATTGTATATTTATATGTACATAAATATGTATACATGCACATTAATATAGGTTCTTGTAGTTTTAAATATTGTATTGTGAAATTATCTTCCAGGTTTTTAAGTAAAAAATCAAGAAAGTAAATACTACATTTGCTTTTCATTGTATGTCAGTTAGATAGAGTGTTAGATAGCATGAGTGCTTATATCAGTTAGGTTTTATTCTATAGTAAAACACTCCAGAACATANTAATTTATAGTCTCAATTTATATAATAAAGTGTTATTTAATTATTTCCCCTCATGCATAAATCAAATAATAATACATAATATGTTGTATTTCTGTGAAAATATATAGCCCTTGGCACAGAGTTGTTTTTAACATGGTTTTGTTTACTGTTTTCAATACTTTATTAGATTCTGGTATAATCAGCTTTAATTTCTCACTGTCCTACCATGGTACATGCTACTGAGAAATATTTCTATGGTAGAACAGATATATTTTAGAGACAAGTCAACTGATACAGATGTACAGAGGTAATGACACCTTGGAAAAAATTCACATTGTATAACATCAGTGAAAAGCACAATTCATCGTTATTATATGTTGTAGTCTTTGCCATGGATTATGGGCACAGTCTGATCTCACGTACTTTGTTTTATGTGAAGATGTTGCTTGGTAACCTTTGTTAAGGGAGAATGGACAAGAAAGCTATCCCAGGCATTCCTAACTCAGCTCAGTGCCATTATGTTCTTAGTGGAAAATTGGGAAATTTTACTTGTGGTTTGTAGATTCAANACTTTTTTCTTGGTTCTGGACTTTTTCTCTGCAACATAAGATTTAAACTTGAGTTATTAAACTACAGGGNAAGTCTAAATCATCTTAAGTTTAATTTGGCAATCATTGCTGTCTTGTAAATTACTTGGCTTAGTGAGCACTCAAAATGTGTACGTATTGGNTGTTCAAAGTTTAAAGCCTATTATAGAAAGTCTGGTTAATAAAAGATTTCATCTAAAAGTCTAAAATATAATAATGTCTATGTAGTTATGAAAAGATATTTATAATCTATTTATTGGATGCTTCTAAGTGTCATGTACCAAAACACAAAGAAAGCTCTCTTACTGTTCCCATCAACAATGAACACTGATGGTGTCATTAAGGTAATGAGCCAAAAAAAAAATTCCTACTTCATAATGATGTTCTCAGGTGTCTTAATGCTTCTTGTCCTTTGCTCATATAGTCAGTCTTCACCATATTCCTTGAGCCAGCCAGCAATGATTTTGCAAAAGAATAATAAAAGACATATGGCTTTCCTGCCAATCCCTCACAGCTATAATTATCTATTGACTGGCCAAACTTAAAATTCATTCCTATACTTACGCTGGTTATTTAGTTGTAGAAGTTAAGAANTGGCAAAGATAGACTCTAAGATGCCTTTGTAGTTTGTTTTATAATGTCACACAGCTAGANGNACCGTTCCACTGGGATCACCCAGAGTGGGATGGGCAAATTCTCAAATGGAAAAATGAAAATGGAAGGATGAGGGATGCTGGCTGGACAGAACATGCAAACACCTTAGAGTTCCACCCCTGGGATGTCTGTCACCTCAGAGATTGTGTGCTCTTTGTAACTCCGAGAACATGTCCACTTCNAACAGTGTCAATAAAAATTTTCCTTGCCTCTTCAAACCTTCTCAGATTTATCCTTTCCCTTCGTAACGCTGTGGCTTTTCTACAGCAGGGGAGGAATTGATCATAAACTGTCTAACAGTCTCTCTGACAGACACTAAGCTTCCAGAGAACACATGTTCTTTAGATACATTCCCCACACTTCTCTCTAGCCACTCTCGAAGGCCTGCAGTCTTGGCTTGCAGCAATTAGAACGGTGCTCAAGTTAATGAGGAAAAAAGCCATCTAGACAAGTTTCAAGAAATTGACACAGTGCACTAGCATGCCTTTCTCACCTTTCCT
>LZPO01035048.1:79551-93188 GCA_001675575.1 Neotoma lepida | reverse complement strand
CCCCTGCCTCAAGACTGTGCGAAATAGCATATTCTTGAACAACCAATGGACTACAGAAGAAATAAAAGGAAAATCAAAAATTATTTTGAAACAAAACCACGCCATACCAAAGCTTCAGGAATTAAAAAAAATTGTTCTAAGGGGGAGTCTTTCACAGTAGTGAGTGCATTTATCAAGGAAGAAGAAAGGTCTTATTTTATAAAAAACAGCTTAGTATTGTATTTCTGGAAAGTGAAGAATAAATTAAGCCCAAGAATAGTAGAAGGAAGGAAATAACAGAGATCAAGCAGAAGTAAATACCAGAGAGACTAAAAATATAGAAATTATCACTGAATCAGAGTTAGCTTTTCAAAAAGATAAAACAAGTTTTTGGTAAATTGCCTTTTTATACTTTAAAAATCTCATATAATGTATTTTGATCATATTCTCTTATTGGTTTTTGTTTTTTGTTTTGAGCAAATTGCTTTTTAATTGAGTGTGCTGGTTCAAGTCTTCAGAGCAGTAGCCTTGCCTTCTGCATGTGCTGGCCTCCGAGAGGGCTGCTAAGAGCAGACAGAATGTGACCTGAGAAGGTCATCCACTGGGTGGCCCTCAGGCCAGAGTTCTTGATTCTTAATGATTGGGGCACCAGCACCAATGGGTTCTTTCTGTGAATTTTTGTTTTGTATAATCAAGCAGTTCTGAACCAGACACCAAACAGCCCTCTCCCTTATACTCAGGAAATGTCTTCACATTCATTCTTATGGAAGGTGTGCCAAGCAGGAAAAAAAAAGTGCACCAACATGTTCTCAGCCTCAAGGAACTTACAGGTCACTTATAGGACACAAAGGTGTGTATAGGCCAATGTGGTGGAGATCATTTGTACAAAGATAAAAACGGAGAGCAGAGAAAGATGAAGGAGAGGGAGTTGCTTCAGACTGCTATGGTTGTAGAAATATTTTTAATTAAAATATAATCACATCTTTTCCTCACTTCCCTTTTCTTCCTGCACCCCCTATCATGTCCCCTTCCTCTATTCCTCCCATGCCCCACAACTCCTTTTAAAATCAATGGCCCCCTTTTCTTTGATTATTGTTATGAATAAGCCCCTCCCAGTAATGAGTCCCCTAATTGGTTATCCAATCCAATCAATAATAATACAAAATCATATACACACAAACAACAAAAGTGAAATCCTAAAAGTATTTTTTCAGAGTTCAGACCACTTTAGAATATTGTTATCAGCTATCATGTTTTTTCTTTTTAACTGAAAATAAATATTTTCTCACATAACTTGATTATAATTTTCCCTCCCTTCCTCCCTCCCTTCCTCCCTCCCTCATTTCCTTCCTCTCTTCTTTCCTCCCTCCCTCCCTCCCATCCAGATCCAACCCCTTTCTTTCTCTCATTAGAAAGCATACAGTCATCTAAGGGGTAAAAATGAGATAAAATAAAATATAATCTGATAAAAACTAACACTTGGAGTTGGACAAAATAAACAAACAGAAGAGAACGAGCCCAAGACAAGGCACAAGAACCAAAGACCCACTCATCAGCACGTTCAGGAATCCCATAAAAACACTAACCTGGAAGCCATAATATACATGCAGGGGACCTGGTGCAGGCCTTGTGTATGCTGCCTCAGTCTCTGTAAATTCATACGAGCTTTGATTGTGTTGATTTAGAGGGCCTTGTATTCTTGGTGTCCTCCGTCCTCTCTGACTCTTATACTCTTTCAGCCTTCTCTTCCTTGGAGTTCCCTGAGCTCTGAGTGGAGGGATTTGGTGGAGCCATCCTATTAAAGGCTGAGTGTTCCAAGGTCTCTCATTTTCTGCACAGTGTCTGGCTGTGGGTCTCTAATGTTTGTTCTCATCTGCTACAGGAGGAAATTTCTCTGAACATGGCTGAGCAAGGCACTGATTTATGAATATATCAAAAGGCTATCAGGAGTCATTTTATTGCTATGTGTTTGTATTGTTTTGTTTTAGAACAGTAGTATTTGGTTTTACTCTAGATTCCTAGGTTATCTAGTTTCTGATTCTTGGTCACCCAAACAGTGTTGGCTATGGATGGGTTCCATCTGGAGGAATAGGTCCTAAGTCAAATCAGATATTGGTTGATTACTACCATAAGCTTTGTGCCACCACTGTCCCATCATATCTTCCAGGCAGGATACCAGTGTAGAACAAAGGGTTTATTGCTTGCCTGGGTGTTTACATTTTTCTTTTGGTNGCATGCAGAGTACCCTCCTGCACCAAAGATGTTAGAATACAGGGTAAAAGCTCTATGTTTAAGTAGAGTTTCCATCCAGGTAGAGCCTTAAAGAACAGGTTGTCTTGGGGATGGACTTTGCTGGAGACATCCTGTGGTTCCAAGACTCCACTATTAATCTCCTATAGGAAGCCAGTGAAACCTCAGAAGAGACCCAGCTGCTCATACTCATACCACAGCCATGTTCTTTGTGCTGCCCTGAACCCCACGTGCCACCCACCCTCCACTTCAGGCCCTTCATAGGACTGGTCTGATGTTCCTACTGGCCATCCAGGCTTCCTCTAAGGGCAACCCCAGAAGGATGTCATGTTACCAGCCTTCAGGGTTTTAACATTATCTTTGGTTTGCAAGAGATGGCAAAGCCCTCACTGCAAGGCCATGTGCCACGCCTCATTTCTCAAGCTTCGCCTTAAGTGCACAATGCAACAAATCAATATCAATATCAATGCAACAAAACAATATCACAGAGAATTCAAGAGTGGGTATGGAAAGCAGACTGCATGGCTGGGGACGAAAGGAAATATTCAGAGGACATAATAGTGAGAGTCTGATGACACAGGGTGTAATTGTCCCCTGTACCAGCCTAGTGTTTGCAAGGTCTTGGAAAACCTGTGAAATATTTTGAATGGAATATTATATTTTTCTGAACTCCATGGCTACACCTTCTTGACTAACAGTAGTTACGTATTACTCTTGTGGCCCTTAACAATCATGGTGACTGTTCCCGTACTGATCCTAGCTTGTCCTGATTTCATCTGGAGGGTGAGCACCATCTCTTGGTGTATGCTGAGTCTCAGGCCTTAGTGCCTTGCATATTAGTGACTCCATGTGAAGGGGGAAAATTCGTAGGTGAGAGGGTCTCAGGAGCAGAAGATGTTGTCATATGGAGTACTCAGGGGAACCATGGGGGACTCTGACTTCTGTCACATTAAGTGCAGTGGTTACAGACATGGGATGAACGCAGCAGGGATCCACCCAAAAAGTCCATTTAATTTTTCANAACACTGTCCACACATCTGATATGCAAANGCACACACTTCTGAACTTTTGACATAAATGAGTTACTTGAAAGCAAATGATATGACAGATGTTAAAACCATTTGGGGGGGCTGGGGAGATGGCTGAATGGCTGAGAATACTGGGTGCTCTTTCAGAGGACCCAGGTTGTGTTTTCAGTACCCACATGACAACTCACAACATCTGTAACCCCAGTTCCTGGGAATTTGACACCCTTTGCTGACCTCCAAGGGTATGCATGTATATGGTGTACAGATGCAGGCACTCACACATACACCTGAAATGAAAATAAAATAAATCTAAAAAAGCATTTCTTGGTAGTGTGTGGCAGAGTTGCCCCCCCCTACAATAAGTATAATGAAATGGAGAACTTTAAGAAATGTTTCATAATGTCTGTTTTATTTTGCTTTAACTTTTTACATCATGAAAATTTCTTAAGATTTTACACGTTCTAGGAAAACATAGTTTCAATGCTGATGTGCCTCTCCATACTATATTTGTGACACATGGATCCAAGCTTCATTCTTCGCGTGANATGAGGTTGTTCCCAGTTCCTTTGCTCTGGGATGTCCCCATATTCTGTTCAGTGAAAGGGACAATATCAAGTGCGGTCCATCGTGACTTGTGAACTCAAATTGTGAAAGAAGATATGCTCTAATCTGTAAGGCAACAACAACAAGAAATAATAAAACAAAGTATAATGTTATAATAAAAGATGAAAATGAATTTAAAATACAAATATAAAAAACAGGAACAATAGGACAAAACCACAAAAAAATTATAAAATTAAGCCCAAATTCATCAAATTGTCACATGGATATAAAAGGGTTAAATAGTCAAAACAATTTACCTTTTACAAAGTGGGGAATGGAAAAAATAAACTGTGCTGTTCTGATCCCACATTGAAAATTTCTTTTGATGGTATTCTCCTTTTCCTTTTGTTCGTCTGTTTTGTTTTTGTTTGCTGTTAAAGGTTGAGGGTTTAAAGGCAGCAAAACCTAAACAAAATGTGAAAGCCTTATTCACGTTTTAATAAATGAATGCCGCGTTTAGAAAAGGAAACAGTACCCCTCCCGTGAGTTAATTGCATCCTGATTGTTGGTGTCAGGAGGAAACCTTGGCAGACAAAACACAGAATTACCTGGTTACCCTTTTCACATAACTCATCCCTGCNGCAGCCCAGAGGAGCTCCAAGAAAAGCCTTTGTTTTTGTTACCATGGCCTAATTCAAGCCAACAAGAAGGCTGACTTTAAGAATGGCAGAGAAAGGATTAAGGTGCCAGGTTAGGTAACATTCGCCTAAAGCTGGGCTTTCAACAAAAACAAAAGAACCGCCCCCAAACTCAAGGACCATTCCATTCCTCAGTGACTGGCGTTCTGTGGAGCTTTTATTTTTTAATTCAAACGCGTTCTCTTGCTGGTAACTACTCCAACAGAAAGAAAGGGCAGATGTCCACAGAACATAAAAAGAGAATTCTGCTGTTGCTTCTAACTAAAAGAAAAAAAGAAAAGAAAAAGAGAAACCCTCAACATTCATTTTATTTGTTCTTGAGTTTTATTAACAAAATTTGTAATTCATAAAACTTTAAGCAGAATATTCTCTCATGATGATATGTTACTCTTCAAATAAGAAATATGCTGACATATTTTAGTTACTAAAAGCAGAGGTCAGTGAACTTATATAAATGTCATCAAGGGCCATACCAGCCTGTGTTAAAACTATGGGATCAGTCCATTTTAAGAGGAAAATGGGCACAGATCACACATAGATCTGTGTATGGGTGTGGATGGAACTGGATCAGTGCAGTTCTAATAAAACTTTATTTATAAAAGTATCCAAGAAACCCTAATCTGAGAGTAATAAAGGCTTGCAATTGCAAAGCACATTCCCCAGGCTTAAGTCTGACTTCTGAGACTAAACTCCTGATGGTTCCCCATATGGATATTTTGCTTCAAACACATTAAGTTCCTGTCTCAGAAGCACCCAGAACTTCTGTAACCCCTCTGCTAGAAGATCACTTCCTTCTTCTGTNGCTTCTCCTTCTTTCGTGAATTTTGCCTGGGATCTGTCTTCTCACTATTGAAACAAAGAGTCTCTCTTCAGCTTTGCTTTCTCTTTTTAAACAATCCCTGTCTTTCTTTCTTTAGACCCCNATTTTATAGCTATATGCAGAAACTGAGACAGCCTTGCACTGGTGGGGATTCAATCTCAGGTGGTACCTGTGCAGGTCTGGCCACCACTGGAGACCCAGAGAGCTTCTCCTTCTACTGTGAGCCCTGGCAGCCTGTCATCCCCCACCCCCAGCAGCATTGTCCCCTCGCCAGTACTGTGTCCTTCCTGAGGAGGGAGACTTTGCTGGAATGGAGCAAGAGTGATTCTCCCTTTTGCTTCCAGTCCATTTCCATTATTTCATAGCATGTTCTGCAGGAGTGGAGTGAGCANTCGCCTCTAGACTATGTCTTACCGAGCATCTGGACTTCTCTTCTATAGAGCCATTTTGTAGGTCTTATTCCATAGTCTAACTTGTATCTCCAAAGTACTGATCTACTCATGTTAGAGTCTTCTGTTTGGTTTATTTTTATTGACCAAACATCTCTGTATGGCACATAAAATATTAGGAGCTACCAGAAATTGTGTGTGTGTGTGTGTGTGTGTGTTTGTGTGTGTGTGTGTGTGTGTGTGATATGTTACAGGTCAAACCCAAGGCTTCTTGGTGTGTAGGAATGAACATTACTACTGAGTTTCATTCCCAGCCCCATAATTGAGCACTTATGTGAGCTTGTATAATATAGGGGTTGTGGATTTATGAAGACTTTTTTTTAGCATATTCAACTATGGATACAATCTGTAATGGACATAGGATTACTTGGGCTGAGTCCTTAGGCACATGCAAGAGAACGTGTGAGGGAATGAGGGTTTTGTCATGGGAGACACAGAATATGGGCTGGGTAAGTGGGACATGAAGTGGTAATGCCTGGTGAAAGAACTGTAAATGAGAAGAGCTAGATGAGAGAGAGCACAGATCGCTTGCACAGGAGCTGTAAAGTAGGTGAACTGCTAAGAGGCTGAAGTGAGTCCACATTGAGGCACACAAAATATAGCTTTTGGAGACTGCNCTGTTAATTAGATCAAAAATCTATAGACCAAGTTAGGAAGAACTGATATTTTACTACCTTTGAACCCTCAAATCAATTATCACAATCAGTTACTCCACTCACTTGGTTTTTTTATTTCTTTTAGCTGTTTTATACCATATAGTTTTTAACACTATTAGGTTCATGGTAAAGTCTTCTTTCTCTCCCTCTCCTTTTCTCTCTCATATGAGAATGATACCTGTTTTTTATTTCAAATTCTAGTTCTTCGTTGCTGCTACATAGGAAAGTAATTAATATATGTCTTGTGGTATACAGCTGACACTTGTTTAGTTATAGAAGAGGGTTGTTTTTATTGATTCTGTGACAATCCTGTTATCTGCAAACATGAGTTTTATTACTTCCTTCTCAATCTATACAAAATTTATTTCATTTTCATGCCTGTTAAAATAGCTAGAATGCCAACTATAGAGTTTCATTTGAGCAGTGAGAAAACTTCATTGTCTCATTCTGAGCCGCTCACCNTTAACTATAACAGATGAGGTTTATATATTTTTNAAGGTATTCTTTCTCAAGTTGAATAATTTCCCATTTATTCCCAACTTGCTGAGAGTCTTTTTAAGTAATTAATGATTGTTGGGGGATATTCAGTCATACTATGAACNCTGAGTTTGCATTTACACTGATTAAATAAAATTAACTTTGAGTTAGGAGGCTGGGTTAGCAACTAGTTGACAGAAAGTAATCATAGAGCCTCAGAGGGCATCCGGGAAAGACAAAGAGACACAGAAAGTAGTAGGGAGGGGTTTGGAATGGCATGTTTTTTTTGTTTTTGTTTTTGTTTTTGTTTTCTGGTTTGGCGAAGCAGAAGCACGGGTCTTTCAGAGACACAAGAAAGGAGAGAAGATCAACTTTTGGCTCCTCAGCTTCTCTGATTTTGCAAGTTTTTAGCCCAGCCTTTGAATATCGAGACTTATTTATAAACAGAAGGACGGAGATTTAGTTATAGCTACCTTTAGAGTCAGGAGCAGAGCCAGTGCCTTCAGGAACAGAATTCCCACCAGGCTGTGGCCTGAGTGGCCAGGCAATTGCTGGCTCGAATAGCAATCGATTAGGGCACAGCCACTGTGCTGAAGTTAAAACAACAAATGATACTGAATTTTTTTTCTTCATGAATTTACAGAACCATGTAATTTTTCTCTCTCTTCTTTGTCCTTAAGGATAGTGGTCTATTTCATTTAAGTAACCAAATTAGTTGACATGGGGTCTATTATGGGCTGTCATAGTCTTTCTGAAGGTTCAAAGGTAGATTCATATTCTAGCCTCCTAGGATTGTGATGTGAACAGAGCTCTTTCAACATTCAAGTGTAGGTGGGATTAAGTTGTCCGTCTGCGCATACAAATCTAATATCTTATAAGAGAGGGCAAATGCTACTTGAGGGCAGAGATATACAGAAGAAAGTACTGATTCCACATAAAGTAGATTTCAGAGCAAGAAAAATGATCAGAAACACAATCAGGACTACTGTTCAAGAAGACATAGTGTTTTTTGACATATATTCACTTACTGATAAAACNTTAGAATGGATGAGGAAATAATAGTTATCAAAATTGTGGTATGCAGTAAAGTTGGAACTTTTTTGCTCNTGTGGGTACTTAGTGGAATTTTTGGAGGAAAAGATGGGACTCTCTAAAACTATAGCCTCCAGATGTCTATCAAAGTTATCATTTAAGTACCAATTTTGCTGCCACCAACTTTGGTTTCAGGCAAACTATCCTTGCTTGTTATTTTTCTCTCTTCAATAGTTAATCTAGGTTTGGGGACAGTGATTTGCCCTGTGTCCTCAACCTTCTTGTAGTAAGAAAAATAACTGGAATTTGTTTTTCTTCAGCTTTTCATAATTGTTGTAAAATAAGAAAGTAAGAATCCCAAGTTCTTTCTATGTCAGAGCCAGATTATAATTAATCTTTTAATCTTTCAAGGTGACATTTATTTACATGGATAAAATTCAATCAAGCAAAGAGCACAGGGTGTCAAATACATCTTCACTCATCCTTAGTTTCCAGCCTCTCTCTGAGGGCTGCCACTCATGCCTCTTTCTGTGCATTTTCTGAGGGGTAGCTGAATGTTCAAGATTAGATGAGTCTACTGAGTTCTAGACCAGATGATACTGAAGCAAAGAACCCAGGCAATGGAAAACTCCCAAATGACAACATATTCTATAAACTGCTTTTTAAAAATTAACACATTTAAAGACAATTCNACATCGACGTCATGGTTCACATTCTGTTCAAAACTGTCTGGTATTCCATCATAGCCTTATGTTAAAGCATATTTAGCTTTTGTAAGTATTTGCTATTCCAAAATACGCTTCTCCTACTAGTCCTGTACTCTCCATCTTTCTGTGATGTAGGAGTTTATATGAAGTGAATTCTTACAAATGCAGAGATTCGGGGTAATGAAATGTAGCTTTATTTATGATTAATGCTGCCAATTATTCTCCTCAGAAATCACTTCCCTTTATTACCGTTGTATACAGATAAAAATCCCTTTTTGTTTCTTCTTTCTCATTCTAAATAAAAAGGGCAGTTTTGTTATTTGCATCTCTTTTGAATGAGATTATATATTCTTTCTTATATTAATGATTTAGTTTCTGTTTCTGTCCCTTGCTCATTTTTTCTATCGACTAGTAGGTTTCCTGTGCAGATGAAGGAATTATCTAGTTAATAAGGGCATTATCTTCAGTTTTAATAACTCAAAACAATAGCTGCTAGCTTTGCTCTCACATTTGGGCTTCACTGGAGTCAAACATAGTTTGGATGCTGACAGGTCTCCCTAAGGATCATGTATGTAACACATGGTACCCAGCTTAGCTGGGCTTAACAGTACTGAAAGGTGAATGGACCATGAGGGCTCTTCGCAGTGAAGACTCCATAGCTCAATGGGCTATTAGGAAGTAAATCACCAGGGTGTGGCTCTAAGGCATATATATTGTTTCAATTCCTTTGCTCTGTTGATCTATTCCCAACTGCTATAAGATGAACAGTTCCATTCTGCCACATGGCACCTGCAATGCTATTTCATCCTCACCTTTAGCTCAAAGCAATGGAGCCACTGATTATGGACCAGAACTTCTAAAGTCATGACTCAAAATAATTCTTCCCTCCCTTAAAGTTGTTATGTTAAATAGTTCCTGAAGAAATGCGTTTGGAAGGTGTATTCCTGCATGTATTTCATGAACATTCTAGGAAAATGCATCTCATGTATAGTGTAAAGTCTATTAATTGGTTTTGACCTAGGCTTTTATATTCTTTCTTTGGCCAGTCTGCTGGGTCTGCTAGATATGAAGAACTGTGTGTCATGGATGTCCCTGTAACTGTTCAGAGTTCAATTGCTGGCATCATTTCCTTACAGAGGTAAATGATTATAGGCTCTAGAGAAGTGAGAAAATAAGAGTGGATAATTGATACATGGTAAAGATGGGAGAGTCAAATGCATGAGCAAATATACAAATAGGTGAGTCTGTATTGCACACCTAAGGACATCTGATTTTTGACAAAGAAACCAGAAATACACTTTGTGAAAAAGACACCATCAAATGGTGCTGGTAAAACTGGATGGCTGCGTGTAGAAGAATGCAAATAGATCCACACTTTTCACCCTGTTCAAAACTCAACTCCAAATGGATCAAGGACCTCAACATAAGACAAGATACACTGAATCTGATANAAGAGAAAGTCAGGAATAGTCTTGAACTCATAACTCATTAGCACAGTAAAAGGCTTTCTGAACAAGACACTGATAGCATAGGCAATAAGATCGAAAATTAATGAATGGTCCCACACGAAATGGAAAAGCTTCTGTATTACAGAGGAAATCATTATTCAGAAAAGTGGCATGTTGCATAANGGGAAAAGATCTTTACCAACCCATTCAATAGAGNGTTATTAATCTAAAGTATACAAAGAACTAAAAAAATGGACATCAAGAAAATAAATAACCCAATTAAAAATGGGGTACAAGAAGTAAAGAGAGATTTCTCAAATGATGGAAGACAAATGGCTGAGAAACATTTAAAGAAAAAATCAACATCCTTAGTCACCAGGGAATTGTGAATCAAGACTACTTTGAGATTTCATCTTACACCTGTCAGAATAGCTAAGATCAATAAAACAAATGATAGCTCATGCTGGTGAGAATACGGGAAAGAGGAATACTTTTCCATTGCTCATGGGAGTGCAAACTTTTACAGCCATTATGGAAATCAGTGNGGAGTTTCCTCAGGAAGCTGAGACTAGATCTACCAATGATACAGCTATATCACTCCTGATCACTCACCCAAAGGACCCTACATGGCACTACAGAGACACTTGCTCATTCATGTTCACTCCTGATCTAGTCATGAGAGCCAGAAATTGGAAATAGCCTGGATGTCCATTAACAGATGAATGCATAATGAAAATATAGTACATTTATACAACAGAATACTAATCAGCTGTTAAAAAAAATGTAATCAAATTAGAAGGTAAATGGGATGGAGATAGAAAAAAATCATTCTGAGGGAGATAAACTAGACTCTAAAAGACAATAATTATATGTATTCTCAAATACATGGATGTTAGCCTTTAAGCCTGAGATAGGCATTCTAAAATCTATATAATTATAAAGGTTAGGTATAGAATCAAGGACTGTAGGGGATGGGAGACGCTCCCAAGGAAGATGAAATAGAATATACATTATGGAAAGATAGGGAGAGACTGGGGCAGGAGGAAACTGGGAAGGGGAAGGAAGAGAGGAGTAAGGGTGGGAATACAAGGAGGGACAACTAATGTTAAGGGCATTTGAGGGGNCCTATGGAAACCTACTGAGGAAGATTCTTTATATACATACATACATACATATATACTTGAGTATGAAAAATATATATGAAAAATTCTANATCGAGTCACCAAATAGCTGGGGAGACAATGCCACCACTAGACATCTCTAGTCACCAAACGAAGCTTCCAGTGCTGGCAATGGTTTACATCTAATTGAGTTGTTGGCCAAGGGCTTCCATGGAAACCTCTGAACATCTCAAGCTAATGCCAAGGCTATTGGTTGCTCTCACCAAACTGATGACAAGGCCCTATTGCTGATGATAATACTTACATATCTCATTGAACACAGAGAAGTCAGGCTGCTGCCTAATTAGAGCTTTCCCCTTGGTGTGCTAGTTTTCAAGGTACTGGAAGGTATTCTGCATGCTGTCAGAGGAGAAAGGTGACTACCAACCCAGCTATAAATGGTACAGTCGGCAGTGGTGACCTGCCTACATAATAAGCTGGTATAATAGTGGCATAGATATTGTAGGAGTAAACAGCCACTATCTGATTGGATTTAAGGTTCACTGCACAAGACGGAATCCATGCCTGACACTTCTCAGGTGCTCAAGAAGCTGAGATTAGGTAGGCCAGGGGGCCAGGGAAAAACCAAATACTATTGTTACACTAAGGCAAGATATCAATAAAGTGACTTGCAATGACATTCTGCTTTACCCAGCTGTCTCATCCAGTCTCACTCATCCACCATCAGAGAAGCTTCTTCTTGTGGTGAATGGGTAGTAATACAGAGACCCACAACTGGACAATATGCAGGGTTAGACTTTGGGGCACCCAGTCCTAAATGAGATATCTTNATCAAACCCTTCTCCTCAGGGCTCAGGGAACTATGCAGAAGAGGAGACAGGAAGATTGTAAGAGCCAGAGGGAAGAGATGACTCCAAGGAAATAATATCTCCCAGACACAACAGGACTTGCACACATATGAACTCACAGAGGCTGTGGCAGCATGCACAGGGCCTGCACAAGTTCAAGCCAGGTGGGGTTCAAGCGCTCAGAGTGGGAAGTGAACATGAACTCTCTTCCCTAACCAAGATGTTATTTCCCATTGACGACTGCTTGCAAAGAAGAAATTAGTTTTTTTCCACCTGGAATCTCACTGGGAATATAAATCACACTAAGGGTTGGCTCCATGTCCAATAGTATATTGCCAACACAAATGGAACTCAATGATATTGTTGTAGATTATTTTGTTTCAGATTTTTTTGTTTGGGCATTTTTTTTTATCTTACTGGTCATTTGCTTGAATATTATAGTTTCTGAGTTTGTGTTTATGGGGTTTGTTTTGTGTGTGTGTGTCTCTGTGTGCATGTTTTTTATACTTTTTCATTTTTTAAATTCTGTTTTTAAAATTTTTTTTATTTGCCTCTGTTTTCTTAAGAGAGAGAAAGAAGTCATGGAGTTGGAGGTGACGGCTGATCTGGGAGGATATAGGAGAGGGGAAATGGTGATCAAGATATATTATATGAATTTTCCAAAAATAGAATTAATGTCTAGAATATGTAGAGAAATCATGAAATGCCTATCTGGGTGTGGTGGCACACATCTATAATCCTAAAGGAAACCGGGGTAGGGAAAGTGTAAGTACAGGGTCAGCATGAGCTAAATAGTGGGACCTTGTCTCAAAAGCCCCAAATGAACAAACAAACAAAACTCCTAAATACCAAAATAGAAAACAATTCAATTCTTGGTTGTAAGCCTAGCCTTTAACAGCTGAACCATGACATCATGAAATTTGCAGGCAAATGGATGGAGTAGAAAAATTCATCCAGAGTGAAGTATCCCAGACTCAGGAAGACAAATATAGTATGTATTTGCTTGTAGGTGGATGTTAGCTATGAAGTCAATGATAACCAAACTAAAATCCATAGAATCACAAAGGATTTATTCTATAGAGTAAAGGACTAGAGGGAGCAGATAGATGTCATTAAGAAAGGGAAATATAATAGTTATGTATGGACAAGGAGGGGGACTGAAACAGGAGTATCAAATGGGGAAGGGGAGGGAAGAAGGGATTGTAGGNGGGAATACAGGGAGAAATAGCTAAAATTAAGGGGCATTTGAGGGGTAATATGGAAGCATATAACAGTAGAAACTTCCTAAAATATATACCTATGCAAAGGTGAGCTAAATGAAATTGCCAAATAATGGGGGAGACACGGTCCCAGTCGGCCATGTCTTCTCACTAAATAGAGCTTCCAGTACTAGGATTGGGTTATATCTAATTGAGTTGTTGGCCAAAAGGGTCCCATGGAGATCCCCAAATAACCCAGGCTATGTCCAAGACTATAGGTTGCTCTCCACCAAACTGACAGCAAAGCCTCGTTGCTGAAGACAACACACACACACACACACACACACACACACACACACACACACACACACACACACACACA
>LZPO01035048.1:48757-63260 GCA_001675575.1 Neotoma lepida | reverse complement strand
AGAGACACAGAGAGAGAGACAAATAGGCACAGAGAGACAGACGGAGACAGTCACAGAGAGACAGAGAGACAGAAAGATAGAGGAGACAGAGAGAGACACAGAGAGAGGTTTAGACTTTCATTTAGCTAGGTCAAAAGAACGGTCCACTGGCAGAGGGGTGTGGAGCACACACTGATGCATGTACTTATAAATGGTGACTTCCTTAATTGGATCATGTCTGTAGGCAACACTTGGAGCTCACATGTGAGAGAGGCGGTCTTGAAGCTGGTATCAGATGGCGAAAAGAGAGAGTCATAAGGCCATTGCACTGGCTGCACTGGGCCTTGCTGAAATATTGTCACTGAAGAGCAGTATCTCCTCAGAAAGCTTTCGTGGTCTCACACGCCCAAGCCCACACTGGAAATGGAATACTTCTGCGCTTTCACTGAGCACATGAAAGGGGCAGAAGAGAGGACGGAGCTTTGTGATCCTTTAAAACAAGCTCCCAAGTGCATTGCTCCCTTTGAAAGCTCTGAGAGGTTTCCTCTCAGCTGAGGCGCACTCTGGGGTACATTAACTTAGCTCTTGTTGCGCGTTTCACCTGCTGCCAGGTTGAGATGCCCTCGCTCATGGGCCCTTTCTATCCAGCAGCCTCGCTCTCCAGCCCAGCAAGGGTGTGGGGCAGTGGAAGCGTGCACTCAGTGTGGGCAGACAATAGGCCCACAGGCCGCCTCGTTCTATGCACTGCTTTTCCGTAGATTTATGTTCCAAGAAAGTCTATTTCCTTTTTTGTCTTTGATGTCTATAGATCAATCTATTGGACTACTTGCCTTTTCATGGCACTCATCTGTAATGTTCGAATTGTTTTGGCAAAGCAGTTCCAGAAGGCAGTATTTATATTTACAACCCTCCCTTTTGCCATCTGACTAACTCTTTACATTCTTTCATGGAAAAAGAGTCCTACAGTCTATCATCTCCTTTTTTTTTTAAGCAAGCAAGCAAGCATACCCTGTTCACATCTAATTTGGCATTTTAACTGCATATAGTCTCGATTCCAGGTATTCCCAATAACACAGTCTTGGTTTCTTAGTGTAGCTTCATCCAGCTCAAATTTTATGATTTGCTTGCCATAGTTGTTTACACAGAGCAGAATAATTGCTATCTTGTAGAACTCAACCTTATGCCCACAGGTAAGTGTAGCGTGGAAGAGGCCTGTTTTTGCAGCAGATGGAGACCATTACAGAAGTCCACACCTGGTCATAATGCAGAGATCAGCTGAGCGTGTAGCCCCAGTTGATATATCTACAACACAACTCCTGCACNCAACACTCAGGGAATACTGCAGAAGGAAAGATAGAAATATTGTAAGATTCTATGAGACTGTGTCTCCTAGAAATGACTAAGATGCCTCACCCGTGATACCTTAACAATACAGCTGCCTAAACAAGACTTGAACAATGACAACAGCAATAGGCATGGGGACATAAAAGGGGGAAATCTTATGGTGTCCCACCCCTAAATTAAGAACTGCAGGCAACTAATGACCCCTGAGACAATTAGTCTCCTCCATGGATGAGCCTCCTTAATTGGTTATCCAATACAATTTGGTCAGCCCTGAAATAGTGTACACAGAAGCAGAACCAAATGGACTCATAAGGTTGTATATACATACTTATGCATGCATATATGCATGTATATCAATAATAAAAGAAAAGAGGCCATCAACTTGAGAGGGAGTGAGGGGGACATGGGGGATGTTTAAGAGAAGAAAAGGAATGGGAGAAATGATGTAATTGTATTTTAATTAAGATAGTATATGTAAATATTTAAAAATTTTAGCACACAGACACAAAAGAAGTATGCCCATGTTGCCTTTGCAATATTTAAAACAGCTTTGAGTAGATACTTTAGTTTAAATGGGGATATATACTCCAGCATACAGCTTGTCTACCCACAAAATATGGCATGGTTAGTTTTAAAAACATTCAGTGAAATTACTTTTTTTTTCTGATATTCTTTAATTGTATGCCAAAATCACTCCCACTATCCCCCCCCCGACACCAAACACAGTTCTTTTCTCCCATTTCTATTGAGATACACAATGGTACCCACTCAATCAGCTGTGAAAAGTCCTTTAGACTCTCCATGTTCAGAAGGGCAATCTTCTCTCTTACTCTTAGTCCCTTGTCACACCCTCCTGTTCTCCACCACTGTCACTCACTGAGCTCCGTACAAGCCTGTGCTGTGCCTCCACCTTTAACCCCCAAATCTAGGATGGCAGCAATGGCAAGCACTGGGTGGTGGACCAAATGTGGCATTCTCCTCATAGCTTTCATCTTCCTAGTCAAGAAGTCCAGGGGCAGTTGGTTGCTGGGATAGTTGGCAGCCCAGTTCTTCCATCTACAAGAGCACAGGCAATTTTCTTCCTGTCATTCTCAGTGTGTTGGTAATGTCTCTTTTGTCACAGAAAGCCTTTTAATGTCCAAACATGAAGTCTTCCTAGTCTCTTTGTCCCAGCTGACTGATATCCCCCCTTTGTGTTTACAGAACTAACTCATTCTTCTACTCTTCTTAAGTGTAGAAGTAGGGGTTGGAGAGATGGCTCAGTGGTTAAGAGCACTGGCTGCTCTTCCAGAGGTCCTGAGTTCAATTCCCAGCAACCACATGGTGGCTCACAACCATCTGTAATGAGATCTGGTGCCCTCTTCTGGTGCAGGCATACATGCAGGCAGATCACTGTATACATTTAAAAAAAAAAAAAAGGAGTGGAAGTGTCTACTTCACAGAATCATGAGTCTCTTATGGACATTAGCTTGCCCATGTCCGTGTATCCCCACTACCTTTATGTCCGTATATCCCCACTGCCTTTATATCGGACATTCAATAAATGTGCATTGTCAAATATTTTAAATTGTTTAACTCAAACTGCTAGAAAATAACTCTGAAATTCCACCATCTTTCAAAGTTTCCTAATGAACTTATCTCTCGGTAAAATGAACTAATCTCATTCTTACTGCGTGGATTTTTCTCTGAGGGGTAGGTAGATCACTGCTGGGTTGGAATGCAGCTTGCAGATTTGGAATTCCAAGAAGTTCAAAGTAAACAGAAAACAACAATTGAAGCCATTTAAAACAAACAATATTGTAGACATGCCCACATTCACAACAAAGTCAAGTGCTGGAGGAACACTTAAGGAAGGTGTTGATTTCCTCCCATTCTTCTCATTCCTGGAAGCTTTAACCGCTGAAACCAAGGGCTGTTCTCTTGTGCTCCTTTTAAGCCACTCAGCTAATTCACTCACATTCATAGGATATTGAGCACACACAAAGCAAAAACAACATATGATTTCTAATATAGTGATATGCAGGCTGGCATATTAACGCTGGAAGGGCAGCAATAGCTGTCGCCTGAGTTCTTTTCTGCAGCTCCTTGAGTAGAGTGGCAGTCAGAGCAAAGGGATGAAAGCCAGCCATGGAGCGGCGATGGGGGGGTGAGGGGTGGGGATGGGAGTGGGTTGTGCCAAGAGCAAGATCTCAGCTCTCAGCTTCCTCCTGCATTGCCTCTGTCCGGACGGATTTTCCCGCCTGAAAAAGTAAAGTCCTGGCATCTACAGCAATTACAGAATTAGGCCTTTTTGCTTGGTTGTTTTGTTCCAGCCGTCTCCACCTCTTTCGTTTTGCTTTTCTTGATTTCTGCAAACCTTTTCCCTGGATGGTCCCAAGATTCTCCTGTCTTACCATTACTGATCATACTCACAAGTAGCTGCTTAAAGTTGCAACCCTGTGAGATCAGGACTTCTAGTCTGTGTTGATCATTTGTACTCCTGTCTGATTCAATGGTATCAGACAGGGAGGATATTTTAAATTGGTCAAGAAAAATTTTAGCTCTCACTTGACTTCTTCCATTAAAAACCTCTCAGCTTTCTCCCTTGTAAACTGGAGATGGGTTTGCCTGGCATACAAGGAAATTACTACACTAAGCATTTAGAATACTTTCTTGTAGACTGAGAAGCTCAATAAATGCTGTCTAGCACTAGTTGATTTTAGGTTGCAGTGAATGTTCCTTTGGTCTATATGTCTAATTGACTACAACATCACAGTGACGCCTCCCTGAATTAGCGCCGACTAGGTTTTCATTTCTGTCCCACCTGAAAATTTAGAATAATGTTAANGAGAATTGGAAAATGAATTTTTCTAAGGCTTTAACTTTCTCTACAATTTCAAGATCCATATAGCTTATAGTAATTATAAATTATTATTGTCTCTCCAAAGCACTAGGAATGATTAATTTTGAAAATTACCAGTAGCATATTATAAGATCGTATGACAATTTATACACGTAATACCACAGAGATGTCTGTCTCTGTTAACTCGCTTTATTTGATTAATTATGTATTTTAAAAGAATGACCAGCTTGGTTATTAACAGTGTTAAGGATGCATTTGTTCGACACCAAGTGTTTTGTTTGAAACATAACAGGTGGACTGTCTTAATTGCTGAAATACCATCATTTGGGATTTTTGTAATATTAGGAATTAATAAATATTTGTACTGCAAGGAGCTCAAGAGGTGATATTTCTACCCTAANTGTACTTCATTCTACAAACATCAGCAGTTAATCAGCACCTTGACTTCACCCCTCCCAATGCCTGTTTTCTGAGACCATGAATATATTAAGACAGAGATTAGGAAAGAAAAGTACAGGTAGAAGCCCCATTAAGCTTGACCAGTTTTAACATTAGGATGAACTGTGGCTCTTAGAGATGGGTACTGCCTGTGAGTAACAGGAACTACAGATCCAAGGTGTATCTGTTTACATGCTTTCTAGTCAGGAAGTGAAATGAGAAATCTGTGTTCACCTACATATGGCTATTTGATGAATGAAGAATGGGCAAGTGGCCAACTGTGTTTCCCAGTCCTATGACTTCTTCCCAATGGATGGTTAAAGACTTCCTTTGAAAATGGATGGGTCATTAGTTTTAATTTTAAGTGGCAACACTGTTATTTTCCCTTTTGTATATTAATGAGTGTTTTGTTGGAAATTGGGAGACTCCTATCCAGATGTCATTGGAAACTGTAAGTGGAATATGTGGATTTTTAGCATCACTTTTATTGTCTATCAAACAATCCCTGGAAAACACATGAGAAAAGCATACCTTGTAAAAATAAATGTAAAGTCTGGATAATGATCTACAGTAGCAAGGTATCTCTCTGACATCCTCACATTTTTAGTGAGTGATGTGTTGTGTGCATATGTTGGCACATGTGTGTGTGCCTGTATGTGTATGTGTGTGTGTGTGTGTGTGTGTGTGAGAGTGTGCTCATTGGGCAGCCTCTACAGTCACACTTATTTTTCCTCTGTGGAGAGAAGATGTGCAGCCATGCATCTACATGTTTGTCAGGAAGCTGCCAAGCGCTCCTTCACTGAGATCATTTACCAAATACGCTGCTTCACAGAAATCCAAACAATCCTATGCTTCCTTTTCAAAAAGTGGCTATGTTACAAATACACAAGTAACTGAGGAAGATGAATCCTCTCTACAGTAAGTGGGCAAAATTCAGCCACAAATTTTCCTTTTCCTTAATAAAGGAAATTCTAATGGAAAACATCAATATTTTTCTCAAAAAGAATAAATTATTAAAATGCAAAAAAATCTTTTATTGTGAAATTTTTGCCATGAGCAAAATCTTAAGTGAAGGAACTTGTATATTCAATTAGGATAGAAATACCAAATCTTGAGCTTCTTCCAGTACAAATATCTATTAATCCCTAATATTACAAAAATTCCAAACTACAGAATGACAGCAGTTAAGACAGTTCTCTTGCTCTGAGTCAAATGAAAACACTTGGCGCCAAAGAAATTCATCCTTATCATTTTTAGCAACCGAACTTAACATTCTTTTAAAAGACGTAATTAATTGGGTGAACCAAGTTAGCTGAAATAGACATCTTTGTGGCAATACATGTGTAAATTGTCATCAAATCTTATAAAATTCTACCAGGAGTTTCCAAAATGAAGCCCTATTAGTGTTTTGGAAATATAGTTTTCAACATGTTCACTATGGTCAGAACTCTCCCTTTGGTATGGAGGAGAATTCATAATTAAATGAGGACTGTCCAGAGTTTTGGAGGATTACAGAGCACTGACTTGGAGCTGTCCGCTGTGAGCTCAGAATGCTCCTGCATTAGTTGAGGTGGAGGCTAACAGAGTCCTAGGTAAAGCCGAGGTTTCCCTTCAGGAGCAGAAAGCAGTACACCTGGGAATATTGGTTCAATCAAGTTGGCACCTCAAATTCCTCATCATACCACCCCAAGAACGTGGTTGAGGGCAAGTGTTTGTGTGTAGTGTGTTATGCTGAAAGTCTGTAAGCAGCTCAGTGTCTAAGGAAAATTATTTAATAAATTACAATTTGTCAATATGTTACATCTATCTCCCTAAATTATGACATGTTAATAGCATGGGTGGCAGATTTTGAATATGTTAATGGTATGATATCAAATAAAATAATCACTAAGTATACATACACAATTTTAGGTATGTAATATAGGTCAACATATATATTCAAAGAGTGCCATGCTGTGATTATTTAGTTTTTTTCCTTATATTTTTCATATTTAGTACAATAATTATGCTACTATTGTTACCATTGAATAATGTGAATTTTAAAATGATGCAATTCTAGTCATTGCTATGATGCTCTTATTTCTACCCTTTTCCAGTCTTTTAAAGCAGTTTGGTGTAATGACCACGGAATAAATGGATAGGCAGCCTTAATCAGAAAAGCTTTTCTTTGCAGTGAATGCAGAGATGTGGCTGTTCGAAGCTCCTATGGTAAGTGACAGTTCGGTGCTCAACCTTAAACTGAATATTTATACCACTCCCTCTCAGGCTCAGGGATCACTTTGGAAGATGGGGAGGACAGACTAGAAGAGCCAGAGGATAGGAAGAAGAGCTGGGCAATGCTTTTGGCATGGGACAGCAAAGGCAATTATGACTTTACAGCAGCCCTAGCTGCCTGCAGTGGGCCTACAAGAGACTACAGTCAACAGTTACTCATGGATTAGGGTTGAGCTCAGGTTGCCTTAATCCCCCAAACCCTCACTATCCCTACTTCTGGTGGATCCTGAGAGAGTGGCAGCCATTGTTTAAAGTTTTGTACCCATAAAAGGGCCAGTGTATAGTTTCAAATGCATGCCCACATAGATAAGATGAATGTGGAAGAGACTTGAAGGGAGGAGGTGGATCACAATGGTAGAGGATTAAAGAAGGTGGGGTGTTACAATAATTGGAGTGCTCCTCACACATATACAGTACTGCCTAAGAACAAACTCAACAAAGGTTATTAAAAAGATAGGGTTGCTAGAGCCCAAGAGCAGAGAGCTTACTGACCATGTGCTAAGGCCTGGCTTTGAATTCCAGTACTGAGTAACAGCAGGGAGACCCATGGCAGACATGGCATATTGCTGCTTTCTGAGACATGAGTAAGCGAGTGTTTGAATACTGACCTGGGCTCACAGCTTCTGCTTGCATCCATGGAACTGTGCCAAGACTAGCTTAATAACTTGAAGATAGCATAAAATTACGGACTATTTATAGTTCAATGATGGATTGAAAAGGGAACTTTTCCTAAAATAACAAGGATTTGATCCAGTACTTGGGCAAAGTTCTACCCTCAATTGAACGTTATCAACAGGTGAAGATGAAAGTGAGAGAGGCATATCACTGATGTACATAACATATACACACACATACACACACACACACACATAGCTCAAAATGTATCTGAAGGAAACATTGTAGTATACAGTATATGAATTTAGCAAACAGATTAGACAAGGGTAATAATAAACCCTAGCAATTCTAAAAAAGTTCATAATTAGCTATTACTGAATTGCTTATGCAGTGATTCAATGCTTTAATTATTTTTAAATATCTTCTTATTTGTGCTGAAAAATCCAAGCCAAAAAGATGTCATCTTTTTGTGTGTGTGTGTGTGCAGCATTTGTACATAATGCCACCTATGGAAGGCATGCTTAATTCTTCACACTTCAAAGAAATGACCTTTAAGACACACTTAGGGAAAGTAAGCTAAAATCTGTGGGGCATTCCAGTTACCAAGGACACTCATAATCATTTCCTTAATTGTCCTTGACAATCTTATCATTAAAGATGTGGGGCATTAATTAATGATGGAACATCTATTCCTGGAAAAATAGGCCTTGCAGTCACAATAGAGAGCTTATTCTTTGCACATTCTTTGTGAGCACTGTTTCCACAGTGTGGGTCACCCGTGTTGCGCACGTTGCCTGGATGGTATGTAAACATTTGGAGCACTCAATTGTATGAGAATTGGATTGAATAAAATCAATGCTGATAATGCTGAAAATATGTTCAAACCAATGTTCCCTAGAGAAGCTTTTATGCCTAGATTAGTATCAGTGTTTAATTGACAGCCTCTTCACTTGGTTAATTACTCGGTCTATTGTGTCAGAGAGAAGGGGAAAAGGACAAAAGCATTTGTGTTATGAATAGCTGCCAATAAGGGAATCGAGTAAAAGAAAGCTGAACACCCTGCTACAGAATGCCAGCTTACATGAAGTCTTCCTCTGTACCATCATTTTCTTGACTGACTGTCCTTAGGAAAATGGAAGTGGTTGAAATGGACCCTTTATTTCAAAACACAAGTTCGAACCTTTGTGTTTATGATAACACAGAGGACAAACTCAGAGGTAGACCTCTTGCCTTTCTGTAGCATTTGCTACAAATACAAAGGTGCAGAAAGTGGGATAGGAAATAAAGACACATGTTAAAGATTTATTCTTTGTGCTTTAAACTTCAGGATAAATTAAATCCTTTTTATTGGAGTGAAAAATGAGAATACCATAAAAACACATACACACATTTATTATTTATTCTTTGGATTTATAACATAACACATACCAGCTATTTTCTAGATTTTTAAAAGCAAGAATAGTAACATAATCACTCTTCATTCTGCCATAGCACAATGATATCTAAAGATATTAAATATATAAATGGACTCAGAGTGAAGGTTATTCTTCATTCATCTCCTTTTGTGTCGGACTCACTAGTCAGACTTCTAAATTTGTTCCTAAAGGTCAGTCCATGTTCCAGTGCCCATCTTTGGGGAACTCATTTGACTACTTGGCTTTATGTGTTGTCTGTATGCTAATGAGTCTCATGTTTGTATTTCCAGTCTGTACATGTTTTCTGAACACCACTGTGATGGCTAGTGATCATTTTATTCTTAACATGTTTCTGGTTGCCATAATCCCCATTTCTTCCACACTCCTCCCTTATTTTCTTTCTAACAGGCTGTCAGTCCTTCATCTGAAATGGATTCCAGAGGCCCTGTGAGTGTATTTAACCTATCACTTCTGCTGTTGCTCATGCTTTCATATTTATTGTTTCTTATTGCACATCATTTGACNCTCCTTACTGGGTTCTCTCTCCCATTCCTCTCTTTTATTCTGTGTTCAGTTGCCTTTTTTAAAAAGTCTAAGCACCTTACATTAATTCTTTCATTTTTCATCTTTATCAAAATATTCTGCACTGCCACAAACACATCCATTTTACACCTATAAATTATTATACCCATAAATATCCCAAAGATCAGAGAGATTAAGGCATGAGTGAGGAAAAAGACTAGATTTGAAGATCAACTTCTCTAATTATCAGGCCTGTTACTTTTTCTGTTAAGCCCATTCATATGTGTGCGTGCGTGTGTGTGTGTGTGTGTGTGTGTGTGTTACATTGAAGACATTAACCACTTATTAATTAATTGAAGATATTAAGTTTTCTGTCAGCAAAGAGAGAGATAGGCTTTGTGCTTCAAAGGTGACAACTGGCTTTGTCATAGACAGAACTTGAATGCAGATGATGACTTTCGTCTTTAGTCCAGACTCCAGCTGCATTTGGACTAGAAGCCAAATAACCCCTTGTCTTGTGTGGAGAGATCAAAAGGAACCTTGGAGAGTAAGCCAAAGAAGGGCAGAGGGAAAAGTGTGACTTAGCAGCCGTAACTCCATCTGTACCACAGATACCCATTCAAATGAGTTTGTGGGTTTTTAAGAAGGAGATCACCAGTAATACCTAATTGGCAAGGAACTATATGAGGTTGACTGATTGACAGTACAGCCCAGAGCTAAATGACTAAGCAATATCTATGGTTTACCCCAACTTATATTACATATTTATTTGCTTAAAACAGATATTTATCTACTTGAAAGAGTACTAGACTAAGTAGCTAATACAAGAAGAAAAATCTAGAGGGAGGAAAATGTTGAAAAATTTTGGTAGGGATCAAATCAACGGCAATTCTATAATTACTTAAAATATGACTCAAATATTTTAATTAGGTATTAGTTAATTGGACCATAATTGCATGGCCTACTTTATGAATTTTGAACCCTTGTTACTTAGCAGCTACATACACCCATGCAGAACACACACATATATCAACTGAACATATATTTAAAATTCATAACTAGAATTTTAAATCTATTTAAAATAGAATTTAAATAGATTTCTCATCCCTTATCCATCCCCCAACCCTCAGAAATTAGCTATTTTAAATGAATTTAAAATTACTCATGTCAGATACATCAGTAACTTGTCAAATCCACCTGACTCTCCTTGTCTTCTTCTACTTGACTTCCTCATAGTATTTATACAACTGGCTAGTTCTTTTCTCAAAAATCTGCCTTTTGCAATTCCTAGAAAACCACATACACTTTTGACTTTAGAAGTGTTGTATGACAAGGCATTTTGGTACCTGTCTTTGTTAAAGCTAATACCTGAACATGTGTAACTTACAAAGACCAGAAAACTATTTCACAATTCTGGTGGCTAAGAAGTTAAAGATAAAGGAGTCAATAGGTTTGTTGTCTGGCGAGTGCTGTGTCTCTGACAAGACCCCATTCCTGAAGTCTGCATACACCTTGCATGAAAGATACAGAGAAATTAAGTGGGACCTGAGCTGGAAGCTTCCTCCCTACTGGTCAGCTTTCTCAGTGCCAGATAGACTTCTAGGGAAGTAAAGGAATCAATGGTCTTACTAGTTTTGTGAATGACGAAACTTCCAGGAAAGATATGCCCATTGGTACAATAGTGGCATGATCATGATGGAGATAACCAACTATAACCTGGTTGGATTTAAAGAATACTCCACAAGAAGGAATCCACTCCTACTACCATAAATTTAGTTAACAACAAACACCCTATGACTGAGAAGATATTTTTGTCCTAGTGGTGAACTGATTCTTAACTAAACATAGCATCAAACAGCCTTCTAAGTATCTGTTTTTATCCACAGACATAAGCTATCTTCAGCTTTACTAAGAAAAGTCTCTTTTTCTAGTAAATGGAGGTGAAATGCAAAGACCCATAGCTGTACACAATGTTAATAAAAAAGGTGGTAAAAGACACAGCTCTAAACAACCCACTTAAGACTCAGGGCACATTGGAGAAGAGCTGGGAGGGCACATAGGAGCCAGAAGACTGGGAGAACGGGTGTGAAGAAATGCCATCTTCTAAGAAAAACACAACCATGGCAATCATGAACTTACAAGAGCTGCACCTGACACTGGGCCTAACCAAGTTGGGATTTCCAAACAGTCAGCTATGGGTGGGGAAGGGCTCATGGGGCCCTACCACTTTCTGAACCATTAGCAATTAACAGAGCCGGGGGGGGGTGATGGTGGTGGTGCATCATTTCTAGTTGTGCACAGATTGGTGGGCCCACCTAGCTCTAATGGATAGTTCCAAATCCGTGGTCATGAAGATGGCTTTAGTCTAACTCTGCGGAGCACAAAATAAATTTTAAAAAATCATAAATGTTTGAAAGAAATTTGTAGGAAGGAGGAGGGAGATAAGAGAGGGTATGTGGGGAGAATAGCTAGAATGTATTACATACATGTAAGACATTGTCAAAGAGCAAAAATTATTCATAAAAAAGAAAATGCACAAAATCATGGAATTTATATTAAGTAATAGATGAGTCATTGAAAAAAATTTAAAAAATAATTAAAATCCCAGAACTAAATTATAATGAAAACATGACATATCCAAACCTAAGGAATACAATGAAATTAGCCTTAAGAGTGAAGTTTTGGGTTCTAAGTGTCAATATTAAAAAAAAATTTAGAGAGAACTCAAACAACTTCATCATGTACCAAAGAGTTTGGAAAAAATTATCTATGAGCATGGTGTGTTAGTGTCTCCCTCCACTCTTTAGAGATTTATAATTTTCATCATAGAGGTATTTTACCTCATTTGGTTAGGTTTATTCCTACATATTTTAATTTGTGAGGCTATTGTGAATAGCCTTGAACTCTTGCCACTTTTCTGAAAGTGTTGACTATTTCTGGAAGTTTTCTGGTGGGCTTTGGGGGTCTCATACACAATATCATATTATATGAAATGGGGATAATTGGACTCTCTTCCTATTTGTTTTCCTTTAGTTTTCTTCTCTTGTCTTATTGCTCTAGCTAGCTCTGCATTGAAAAGGAGCGGGGATAGTGGAAAGCTTCGTCTCTTTCCTAATTTTGATGGAATTGCTTCAGGTTTTACTCCATTTAGGATGATGCTGGTTGTGGGTTCTTCATACACAGCCTTTATTAAGTTGAGGTATGAAGTGTGCTATTTCAGACTTTTCAGACTTTTTTTCCCCTTTCAGACTTTTATATGAAGACATGCTGGATTTTGTCAAAGGCTTTTCTGCATTCATTGAGATGATTGTGCAATTTTTGCCTTGAAGTCCATTTGTATAAGTTTTTACATTTTTTTCATTTACATGTGTGAAACCATCCTTGCATNTCCAGGACAAAGGCAACTTGATCATGGTGGATGACCTTTTTGATATATACCTATATTTGGTTTGCAGTATTTTATTGAGAAATTCTACATTTATGTTCATCAGGGATATTGGCCTGTAATTTTCTTTCTTCTTGTTGTTATGTTTTAGTGTGAGAGTATTACTTGCTTCATAGAAGGAGTTCAGAGGTGATCTTTTTGTTTCTATTTTTTAAAAAAAAGAAGTATTGGATAGAATTAATATTGCTAAAAGGACCATCATACCAAAAGAAATGTATAGATTTAGTGCAACCCCAGTAAAAATCCCATGACATTCTTCTCAGAAATATAAAATCCCATCCTAAAATTCATATGGATACACAAAATACCCTGGATATCTAAAGCAATCCTGGGAAAAAATTACAATGCTGAAGGGATTACCATACCAGATTTCAAGCTACATTATAGAAATACAGTAATCAAAACAGCACAGTACTGGCACAAAAAAAGACATATAGATAAATGGAACAAAATAGATGACCCCAACATGAGTGCATGGTTGCAACNGTCTGATATTTGATAGGGATANTAAAAACACATATTAGAGGAAATACAGAATTTTCAACTAATGGTGTTATAAAGCTGGATGTCCACATGTAACAGATGAAATTACATCCNTATTTATCACCTTGCACAAAAATCAATTCCAAATGCAACAAAAATCTCAATGTGAAACCTGAAACAATAAAGCTTCTAGANNAAAACAGGTGGTGACCTACAAGATACAGGTGCAGGAAAAGATTTTCTGAACATGACTCTATTTGCTAAGAAATTAAGACCAACAATTATCAGTTGAGNCTCATAAAACCAGAATGCTTCTGTGCGGCAAATGAAACAATCAGTTGAAGGAAGAAGAAGTCCACAGAATGGAAGAATCTTTGGCAGTTATACATCTGATAGATGATTAATATCCAGAATGCAGAAACAATAACAATAACAACAAAATCCAAACAAAGAATTAAAAAAAACAATTAAAAAATGGACTATCTGGACAGAATTCCCAAAACAAGATATAGATATGTATAAGAAATTTCTTTGAAAGTGTTCAACATCCTCAGCAATTAGGAAAGTACAAATTAAAACTACTCTGAGATTTCATCTCACCCCAGTCAAAGTAGATAAGGTTAAAAAATAACTGGTGAAAAATGCTGGTGAAGATATGGGGAAAGAGGAACCCTCATTCACTGTTGGAGGCACTTCAAATTGGTGCAGCCATTCCAGAATTCAATGTGGAGAAATCTCAAAAATCTCAAGGTAGATCTACCCGTGTAAGTTATATATACTTATTATATACCCAGAGGATTCAACAACTTGCTATAAAGATATTTGCTCAGCCATATTCATTGCCATTCTACTCACAATACCTAGACAATGAGGGGGAAAAAAAGCTAAATGCTCTTAAACTNTTGATTGGATGATNAGAATGTGGTACATATACATGATGGAATTCTATTACAGGTAAATGGATGGAACTGGGAACTATTATATTGANTGAGGCAATCCAGACCCAGAAAGACAAACACTTATTTGTGGGTTCTAGCTCTGAATATTTATGTCTGGACAAAAAATCTGAAGTAACCACAGAAGCGAGGGAAACAGAAAAGGACTGTGTGTGTGTGTGTGTGTGTGTGTGTGTGTGTGTGTGTGTGT
>LZPO01035047.1:102539-112655 GCA_001675575.1 Neotoma lepida | reverse complement strand
AACAAACAAAAAACCCACCCAAGTACTGGCCCATGACAGCTTTCCCATCCTGGTGATCTGTGCTGATTTTCTTCAAGCATGGTCCTCTGAGTTAACTTCCCTTACTCTTTTCAATGACCCCACAAGGTAAGAGCACCTGGTCTGTGCTATTATTCCCATGTGTAGACAGAAAGGTGATGAAATGACTCACAATCACATAGAGCTAGAACTAGAAGTAACTTCAGCAAACCCAACTGTAATTCTTAGTGCTTACAGAGGCTGGCCTTTAAGAAATGGACGCTCTGTGATGCCCATGATTGTGGAGCTCTACATCAGATGCAGGAAGTCACAGGGCTAACCTACCTGCCACCTACAGAAATCTATTTTTGCCGACGTTCTCAGGATTCAGGTATATATATTTCTGTTTTCTTCACTTATATAACAAATATTTTGCTTTAAATATGAGCCCCCCCATACAATGTTATGCCAAGGTAGTAGATTTATCAGTTTAAACAATGATAGACTGCCTTTCTCTAGCATCAAGCAAATAAAACACAAAACAAACAGTGGGTTTTCTTTGTTCTATTGCCTGTTTGTTTTGTCTCATACATCCCAGGAGGGTTTTGAACTCACTGTGTAGCTGAGGCAAGCCTGCAACTTCTGATCCTCCTGCCTCCATCTCCCAAGTGTTAGTGTGTGCTGCCACACACACCCTGTTAAGTTTCTTGAACTTAGATTCAGACTAGGCAAAGTGTACACTTTTTTTTCACTAGCCCAACTGTCCTCATCTGACCCCCTGCTAATGTTCATGATGATGTTTGACCAGAACATACTAATTTAGATAATTCCATGTCCACGAACAAAAAATAATCAATGACATCAGCATAGTTATGGGAATTAGACTTATTAGTTAATTACAAAACCAGCAGAGGGAGCACAAACCCTGCATAAATAATAACCATTTCTGAGTGGCTTTCAGAACAGCGGTTATGGAGATGAGAGAAACACACTTGAAGATTAAATGAGGAGTTTCAGGAGATGGTCCAAGCTTTCTGGGGACAGGGTGGGGCAGAAATCAAACACGCTGTCCATATAGTCTCAAGTGTAAATACTGGCTTCTTGTGTACCTATGACAGTGGAAGGTGGTGCGTGCATGCATGTGTCTTCTGTGGTTTCATGATGCTCCCCACCCCACTGGTGCAGTTATTATGGTCAGATGGGAACACTTTCTTATTCACCCCCCATCAGCATGGTTTTCAACTTGCTTGTTCCAGACAAAAACTCAAGTATTAGTAAACCAGTTTTCTTTTAAGAGACAATCACGATTTATGTTTGTAGTTGAAAAGATTGGACAGAAGTAAAACTAACTAGCAGCTATTGGTACAAAGAAAGAAAAATAAAATCATTCTTTAAAAACAAAAAACAAAAACCTGTATCTAGCAGGGGGGCTAGAAAGGCTAAGTGGATGAAGATGATTGAAATACATTGTGTACATGTATGGAAATGTCAGAANGAAACCCCTTATTATGTGTAATTAAGAAAAACTAATCTGCCCTAAGTACTGTTAACGTTGAAATAAATGGTCATTATTTTCTCATTTAAGCCAGATGCTATTCACAATTTTTATGATTGATAAGNTTTATGTATCCCATCAAAACAATACTGTATAAACAGAAGTTAAGATGAGGGACATTTGTGCATAGGTTGGGTAGGCAATTTAGGGCCTAAACACTCACCAGTAGGCCAACTGTTAACAATACAGTTGTTAGATTAAATACACTAGTACCACCCCATAAGACATAAAATTTAGCCAAGAAATAAATACTGTAAATAACTTGATTTCTGTGTTACACATTTATTTTCTTGTCTTCTTATATCTCATTTGGGTAAAGCAGAGTATAAATCAAATTACATAATGCATATCTTCATTTAAAGCATCTGTATTTTGCTACTATTTTTCTGTTAAAGATTAATGGTGGCTGGGGAGATAGCTTAGTTGGGAAAGTTCTTGCTTTGCAAGTACAAGGACATGAGTTCAAGCCCCAGAATCCACATAACAAAAGCCAGGTGTGATGTTGTGTGTTTGTAATCCCAGTGTTGGGCAGGTGGACACAAGAGGCTCCTTGGGGTTTACTGGCTGGCCGGCCTAGCCTACTTAAGTTCAAACCAATGGGAGACTCTGTTTCAAAATAGAATATGAAATAGGGCCTAAGAAATATATTGGCGATTGTTCTCTGGCCTTAAGGTGCATGCATATCAGAGTACACATATGCACACCTGCGAGACACACACCCACACAAATTAAGGGGGATGTGTTTCCACTTTGGCTCACATTTAAAGGAATTATCAGGGACTTGGAACAGAAAAATGGCACTAGTGAACAAAAGTCTTGGGGAAGAATGGCCCCACCAGACATTTGTCTGGTTTTAGAGTGAACTAGTTTGAGAACACAGAAAATGTTGAAGTCAGTCACATGGTTACAGAGCCTGATGTATGGGTGTGCCTGTGGACTCACTCTAATGTTACTGTCCACACTGAGCCCTTGGCCTGTGGTGCTAATCCACTGTTTGACATTCTAGAGACATCACTGTGGTCTGAATGTTTGGGTTCCTACAAACAAGTATATTTAAATATAATCATCAACGTGATGGAGTTAGGAGGTAGTACCTTTGGGATGGGATCAGTCCCCTTATAGAAGACTAGAGAACTCTCTTATCCCTTTCTTCAGGCTAGGAAGCATTGAAAAGCATTGAAAAGGCATCAGCTATGAAGCATGAGATAGGCCCATACCAGACCNCTTACCTGCCTGCACCTCTAGCCTGAGAGATAAACTCCTGACTTTCACAAGTTAGTATGCTGTTATATGACTGAATGTCCAGGGGATGGGAGGGCNGGGTGGGCCTGGGAANCAGAGAGGTGTACTGGGTTCAGGACTTAGGGTCTGGTGATCAGTGGGAGAAGGTGGTCTGCTGTTAATTTTTACCCTTTATTCCCTTGAAAGACTCTGAATATGGTGGACTCTCTAAATGNGGCCCTTATCAGTGGCCTTCAGCTCGCATTGGNTTTGCCTTCTTTCCCAATACACTTAGCAAATTGGAGGTACCACAGGCATCCTCATGCCTGGAATCTGCTCTGATATCCAGCAGGCAACTGTACTTCAAGCAACTAACTACTCCCAAAGCCAATGTCAGCGGCTGTCTTTCCGGATGGTTTCTTCCACTGCTTTGAAAAACAACAACAGAAACAACAACAACAAAAAATGAAACAAAATAAAAAAAACTCAGGGTTTATTAGCTTTCTATAAATGAGTGCTATTATACTCAAGGACTGATGCTTTTAAGTCATTTAAGCTATACTTGAAGAAAAATGTCCCCAAAATTTTATGGTGAACTAGTGTTTCTTGCACACCTACTATGTGTTAGGGATGATCACAGAAGCAACTACACGATCATAGATCCCAAACCACATTATGAGTTTAGCATCCTTTAAAATTCTTACTTGACANAATGCAAATCTGGAACTCAAAGCAGTTAGGTAACTTGCCAAGGTTATTCAGCTGTCACATGTCTGTCCATGGGAGCCCATACATGCCTTTTTGCTAAAGCTCATTGCATATCTATTTTCAAATGACAAGCACATGACAAATTTCACNGAAGAAGGTAGAATCCANTACTGTTAGAGGTCTCTCTCACACACATATTGTGTGGGCTCTTTTTGTTCTTATTTAAGTAAAAGCTTGTTGATGGTGAGAATTAACAACAAGGAAAGAANTATTAGCAAAAAGAGTCCTGCCCTTATAAAAGTTATCAGGAGAGATGAGAGAATAATGGCTGATCAAATGATTTTGAGTGCCTGCATGAGAATCCTGCCCTGACAGGTCACTGCCAGGCTGGTCTTTGAGCCATCCAGCCCCCCTCATCCATCAGTTTAAGACCAGGATCGACTATGCAGGGCTCTGCAGCTCTGTATCCTGACTGATCTTGACCATTGTTTGGAAACCAGAGGTACTTCAGGATTTAAGAAAAATGTACATTCTTCCCAGGAAGCACAGTAGGTTTCCAGCAAGCGTAGCCTGCCCAGTTTATTTAATAAGAAACTGATCAAGGAATGAACGGTGTCTGTTTCCATCTGGTAAGGAACTTATTGGGGGCTCTTTGTGGATTAGGTAGGAATACAAGCATTCGTTTCCTTTTGACTATCATTCATTGTAACGAGTGACAGTTGGTTTCAGAATCAACAGACCAGTTAGTGGGCCTCATCTAACTGTGTCAGGAAATGGCTGGAAATCTAAATCCTGTCATTTACTTCAGTGAAAATGGCCATGCTTGAAAGAGCTAACCATTAGTCAGGCCTATGTTCCATATATATGTTTTTATTTTTAGCATATCACAGCCATGCACTGTCAATTTTGTAGATAATTCAGGAAGCTACTTAAACCTAGGACAGGTAACATGAGCTTAGAAACNGCTGAAATTCTAAAAGGAATCATTTGGACACTTCTCCCATTTAATTAAATAGACACCAGGGAGATCTGTGCCAGTAGAGCCATCTCATGAATATATTAGGTGCTGATCAGCACAAATGTGTTTATATTAAAAATGGCTCGTTGGCTTCAATTGTCTGTTTAGAGATACCAGTTCCCTACCCAGATCTGCTGATCACAAAGTTCTCATGATAATCTGGACATAAACACACATAACTTTTCATGTAGGTTATTTTCTCTCTTAAAGCAAGAGCTAGAGAGAATATTAAAGCATTTGGATAGTTCTAGGGACAGCAGATGTACCATACCACAGATGTGTCACACACACCAAGAAAGATGTACTTGTNGCAGCTACTGCCAAGCCATTCACAGCTTGAAGAGCCCAAAGGACACGGGTTCAGCTATAGGGCGGCCAGTGAAAGGGTCATGATTCACCGTGGCAGGGCCAGTGCTCGGACACAGTCTTTAATTGCCTGGTTGTCATCTCCCAGATACTCCGGGGTGACATTGGACCTAGAGTAATGAAGAAAATAAATACACAGAGTCTCATATGTTCTGCCATCCTGAAATGCTCTACTTATTTGCTCAATATTCATTAAGGAGAGGGAAAAATTAGAGTTCATCATTCATTTTTTGCATCAATACCANACATCATTTTTGCCTGAGCATAAATTGGCATATTATGCTCTTTCAATTACACAAACAGGAAGATGTTGCATGATCCAGGTTGCAATGAAACTGTTCTTTATGCTCACATTGATGATTGTTAAGGCTTGCAGTTGAAAGGCATAGGTGATCAGCTCAGAGTCATGTGAATGGCATGGCATGCTAGAGGTATAGAATTGTATTGTTACTGAAGAATTATGGAGTTTGTAAGTCTGTAAATGAGCTCTTGATGCTATCTAAGGTCAAGATGTTTTCTTCACTTTTGTGTGAGGTAGCAAGAAGTAAGTCTGCACACTTCNATTTGGGCATAATGGCAGGTCAAGAAAAATCAAAGCCCTTGGCTGGGTTTCTCATTCTTCTCCGTGTGCTGTATGGGGGTGTCTCTGGTCCCGTTCCTCCACAGTTCACAGCAGTCAATGCTACAGTCACTGATTAAGTGGTCACCAGCAGGTATCAGGTATGCATGATGCTGAGCCCACTGCACATGGCATCTCATTTGNTCTTCCCAGCAACCTTCAGCTATAGTGGTATTGGCTAGACTTTTACAAATGACAAAAGGGGGCTTAGTGGGACCATTTTGCTCAGTCTGGATTCACTGTGGGTCAGCTTTGGTTCCAAGCTTGTGCTTGGAACAAAGTAATAGGTATTACTTACAATATAGTTTCTCTACTCCTTTTATGAGTAGTTACCACAGGGATCATGACTACTAGAAAGGAAGACAAAAGAGGAAGACAAGGGAGGTTGGTGTATAAGGTGCAAAAAGGGGTGGTTGTGTTATTGGCGAAGGGATGACAGGGACCTCACTATCTGGCTGCCTCCTACAGGCTCAACCTTATTCTGTGAGACCTGGAGAAGAAAGGGTTATGAAAGCACAGAGTGGAGAGCTCAGATGGTTAGGTAGAAAAGGCCGATTATCCAGACACAGAAAGTGGGAGCTGCTTGCCTATTCATTCTCTTAAGTCAGTTGCTTCCAAGATGACCCAAGACACCAGTATCACCACGGGCCACTTGAGGATGTGCCCTGCACATGTATAGATGGTCCTCCTTATCACCCACAGTCCTCATTATTTGTGAACTTCATAACACATCTGCTACATGGCAATTCCATACCTTAGTAAAGCCTTTTTAAGCTTTACCTTTTTAAATCTGGATTTCTGATTCTGTTCTGTCAAGTTCTGAACATGGTTGATCATATTTATTTGAATGTTGGTTGTTGAACTGTGTCTGGGCTAACTAACTGTTATATAAGAGTCCAAATTCCACAGGAATAAGCACGTATGATCTGCCCCCTAAAAGGTGGAATAGGTTTAATATTTACCACTTGACCTCAAGAGAATAGTCTGATATGGTATGGCCATGGTATGGCCTCACCAGATGTCTGATGGAGAATAAAATGGATCTGCTTAGTGCCCTTTGGAGATGTCTGCACTTTGAACCCCACCCTCCTCTTTCTGTGCTTCCCTTGGCTTAAGCATCTTTCTCAGCTAAACTGCCTTCCTGTGGCACACTGGGAGAGGGTGTGGCGTGAGCACTAAGACTCACTTGTCTCCGTGTTGCAGGATTGGCTGAGGGCTTTTGGAAAATAAAACCCCAAATGAAAAAGCAAAATAAGCTGCCCCTTCTATATTTCATAAAGAAAACTTCAGATGGGCCAGGAATCGAAGAACAAGACCCTTAGGTCTGTGCAATCACAAAGCTAACCTGGTCTGAGCAGGAAAATCTTCCGGGAGTCACAATTATTGTTGTACATTATTTGTGTTTAGTGCCAGAGAAACGATTTTCTTTTTGCAATATCTCTGCCCCAATAAAATTAAGAACTTAGTGGAGGCTCCAAATATCTCCCAAAGGACCCAGCTTAAAAAAATTTATTGGTTCTACTGCCAGAGGGACTTATGGTCGCTTTCTTAATAGGTATGGTCGGATATACCATAAGTTTCTTTGGTCACTAGGTAGATTCATTTATCTTTCTTTGAAATACTCACTGAAGGTTTTAAGCAAAATAAGTCTCTGAAATTGATTAAATTTTCCATGGAGGGACAAATCACNGAGTGGCTTCAGAATATATCTCCAAAACAAGAAGGNCTTGAAATAAAAACAGACACTGAAGACTGTATTTTCCTGATTGTCAGTCAAGCTAATTATGCTTTACTCGAAAGCTTTGTTTATCAGCAAGAAAAGAAAAGGCAATTGAGGGCTCTGTCCTCAAACAGCCTAGCCTGATGCTTGGGAATATAGCACAGTTTATTCACAGCAGGAGACTGCCGTAATTGGCAGTTCCACTTTCCCTGCTACAGGGTTAATTCTCTAGTGGAGGAAACACAATGTTAACAGGATTTTACAAATTTGACACATGGCATCATATGTGAAATGACCGACAAAAGTTCCTCCTCCTTCCCAAGCAAACAGTTACCCCTGGGTAGGGCCCAAGAGATCTGCAGAAAGAGACAGAGGCCCCTGGAGCTCTAGGTAGACCTTCAATCTGGGATCCTAATAAGCATGCATTTAATAAGAGAAGGAGGTATGATACCCCAGGTGGATGTGTCTCTGAGAGCCAGTGATGACATGACANCCGGGACCTCACCTAGATCACTAAGCTTCATTAGCATCAGTTGATCTTGCCTATGACATGCNGCTGAGGACAGAGGCACAGGAGAGAAGTCTGAGTGGACCCATGGTGTTTGGGTTGGNGTGGGGTGGGCCCCTAGAATNGGTGTGACTTGGAGTTACAGAAACACATATGACCCATCAAAAAGTTCTGGGCTTATCTCTTTTTTCTTCCTAAGCACACAGAAACTCGAGAATGCATTTTGAGGAAGAGTGGAGTTGCTTTGGTGTAAATCCCAGAAGAGCTGCTTCATCACAACTCTCAATTCAAAACCGTACATCCCAGTGAGGGCTCTGGATTCTGTTTTACCTCACAAAGGGACACAAGGAACACAAGAATATTCTGCTACATAAAATGCTAGGCAGGAATGCATGGGCCGTTTTCAGGAAAAGAACCCTGACTCGTGTCCCTCCTCTTGAGAATATTAAGTGATGCATCCTTTCATTCTTCCTTGGAAGGCCATGTGGGTAGCTTCTAAAAGGGGGCAAAAATGGGTCCCCAGGAATGCATCCTGGATTTGCTGCTAAGATACCCACAGTTTATTGCCTCCAGTCACCAGCCAGGGGCTGTTAGCAGACTTGGCTGATGTCCCGCCTGAGCCTAGCAGCAGAGATGAGGCACGGAGCAGATTCACATTAGAGCCTCAGATCTCAAGAGCATCACACGGAGGGATTAATGAGGAGTTTCCAAGCACCAGGTACAGGCAATAAAGGGGCGGAATCAGGTGAAGTCCTGATTTTCATGGGGAATTAAACCACCCCTTGATGCCATGTGGGGACAGTTAATTGACAATGTACTGGACTCTGCCTATGTGAAGAGACGAGTAAGATTGTAGAGCCTACTTTGGTCTTTTCTCTCTTTCTCCCCACACCTCACAGGTGCACACACACACACACACCCCTCCGAGAACAATTTGTGTTTCTTCACTTAACATTGTTGGTTTGCTGTTCCCAGCTGCGTTTTCTCTCCTGCCTAATGTTCTTTCTTTAGGAAATCTCCCCAAACCAGGCTGTTTTTAAGAAGGGAAGAGAGAAACCTTTGCTTTCTCCAGTGCCTTGCCACCCTCACCTTAGAGAAGAGTCAGCTTGGCACTTCAATAGCTCTTGCGCCTTGCTAACAGCCGTTACTCAAAGGGGGAGACGAACAGCAGCCCATGCCATACAGAACCCAGCTAGCATTTACTGATCAGCTGTTTCCATCGTGTTTACTTCCAGGATTCTTCCCTCTATTAACTGCTTTTCTACGTCATTGAAAATACCCATGCTAAGTGAAACAAGCCAATCACAAAACAAACACTGTATAACCTCACTTCCACTTACAGGAGATATCAGCAGTCAAGTTCATGGACACAGAGTGTCACCAGTGCTGGGTAAGGGGGTTCTTGGGAGCTGTTATTTATTGGGTATGAAGTAAGTTCTATTTTCTTCATGATGAAAATGTCCTGGACTTTGGTGGCACAATGATGTGAAGGTATGTAAGATGGATAATTTTATGTGTGTCATACTAAAATAAAGTGGGTTTGGGGGAAGCAAAGGAAAAAAACAAAACNAAGCCATGGCTATGGACACAGGAAAGAGGCATGTAAACTGCCAGCCCCGAGGATCGAGGAGGAGGAGGAGGAGGCAGGAAGTGATGATAGATTACAGGATCCAGACAAAATAAGCAGGTGCTTTCCTTAAGAAAGAATGGAGTTCTGCCATCACACCTTTTGGCTAACAGCACACTTTGACTTCAGGCTTCCAGAACTACAGTGTTAAGGATTATGCTGTTTAAAGCCACCTTCCACACTCTCTCTGTCACAGTCAAATACAGTCACTCCATGCCCCCCTCTTATGTCAATCACCACTAATTTGGGAACTGTCTGTGAAGATACCATGGGGACAGCAAGGAGATAGCCCAGTATGTGACAAAATTCCCCACATTGGGTTAAAAGGTAAAATCAAGACTTTGGGTAGAGATTGCAAAGAAGTACTTACACTGCTTTCCATCAGCTCAACTGTAGGTAATGTTCCTCAAGAACTCTGCCCCCCCCAAATTGTGTTGATTGAGGCAGATGTATAGTCCATGTTAAGTTGAGAATTTGCAGCCAGTAATGCTGGCTCTGCCACTTACCAGCTGAATGAAATTTGGCTTTCCATCTAATCTCATGGCCTTGGCTGCTGCATTTTTGAAATGGGATAGTTAGTATTTCCATCCAACGAGCTGGGAAGGTAGCTCAGTTGGTAAAGTGCTTGCAAGCACGAGGGCCTGAGTTTGATGTCCAGCATGCAAGAAAAAAAAGCCTGGTGCTGGGCTATGTGTTTGTAATTCCAGTGCTGGGGAGATGGAGGCAGGCAGATCTCTGGAGTTTGCTGGTCAGCCAACCTAGTCCAATCAGAGAATC